>VWZZ01001420.1:525427-586806 GCA_013399095.1 Psophia crepitans | reverse complement strand
TATATTAAAAAATATATAATGCACTTCATTGATTCCTTATCTTGCCTTCTGATGAGTCTGACAAATACATGTGTCACCTGACAGCAGCTATAGAAGCAACTCTGCATCCCATCTGTGAGCTGGACGCAGTGGGACTGGATTGCTTTCTCCAAGTGCCTCTGCTTTGAACTGAAGCAGGTCTGCAGCCTGGAAGTCTGACATCCTGCGTTACGCAGACAAGAGGAGCTGATGTCCGTAGTCCCTCCCGGTCCCTCTCCCCAGCTAGGTCTGCAGAAAACACGGGGTTTGGTGGGTTGTGCCATTGCCGGAATTACCACTGGGACTGACATTACAGAATTGGTCATTCATCATGTTTGACACCGGGGCTATTTCAGAAAGTACTGCTTTGGCACATTCAGGAATAATTATATCAAAGCTGGTGCTGCGCATTGCTTCAGAGGGAGGTCATGCAGACAATAATAATGCATCACATTTTTTTCTCTACTGTAATGCTACCTATGTCTTATATATATATCTATCTCTTGCTATTCATCTGTAATCTTCCGGTGCTGTGTGCCAGGGCTGTTTGCCTTCCGAGAGAGCCTGCGTGCAGGTATCAGTCAAACAGCAGAGAGAAGTGGAGAGCAATACAGATAAAAACAAGCAGAAAAAGGAAAAAAAAAAAAAGGCATTTGGAAAAAAGTAGAATACTTATACAAAATAATATATGTTAAATATATTCAAAAGAATTCATAAGAAAACTCAATGTGACCTGCATGTATCTTGAACTTACAGAACAACATGCAAACGACCATTATGCGTTCAAAACAACATATTATGTTTCCTTCATGCAGGCATATTTCACAGTCACAGGAACAGACGCTACAAAATGATCTGATTTACACAAAGTAGAATATACACAAACCAAATCATAAACATAAACCAGAATATTTTATATGTAATCAAAAGGCATACCTCTGGGACTAATAGCAAAATTGTGTTTCCAGTAGGCCTGAGATGGGCTCATCACGGCCTCGTCCCACCGATGTTACTTACCTTGGCCTAGTCTGACGTCAGCCTTACGAATAGTTCTGCGGGTGTCAGGAAAGATGCAGCTGTTAAAATGGTAAGCCAGGCTTGATCATTAGATTAGCCTGAAAACAGTGACTTAAAAAATGGGAGTCCTCACAGCTGACTTCTGATGTTAAACCTTTAGGATCACAGAGATACCTTTCTCAAGCTTTTGTCCACCAAAACATAAAATTAGGATTTTTCCTTTTTTTCTTTCTCATTCTCTTCCCTTTTGAAAAGCTCAGTTTTCATCACCAACCGTGGCTTATAAATGAGATTTAAGAGGAATATCAACCGAGACAATAAACAGGCAAGAATCAGCAAAGCAGAAAAAGGAAGAGATCTCTTCATTTACCGAGTACTGTCTTAAGGAGACACAAACGATTCAGTACCACACAAATAATACCATTATATCTTTCCATATTTGCACAAAGTGAACTTCAAGCTCAAGAAACCACATCTATCTAGTTATATTATGTCCTGTTCACAAAGATTATTTACTTGACAAGCAAACCAGCAAAATCGAGACCATTTCAGTCCTCACTTGTATGCAGCACCTCAGGTTTAACAGTCAGGGTGCATCACAGACAAACAGAACATCTTAAAACACAGTTAATTATATCTATATATATAAGCTATCTGTCTATATAAGCTGCATGCTTCAGATGGTACAAAAATATAAATCTGTTTATTAGGAAAAGCATTAGGGCTTTGACCTACTGGCAGTTTACACTGAAAATTAAGGATCTAGTCTGGTCTAGTGTAGGGTGTCCCTGCCCGTGGCAGGGGGGTTGGAACTAGATGATCCTTGTGGTCCTTCCAACCCAAACCATTCTGTGATCCTGTGATGATCAAACAGCCCTCCAAAGAACAGCCTTTTAAAGATCAGGTTTTCTCATGTCAGGTAAAAGCAACATTAAAAGTGCTGGTTATTATTTACATTTTTATCTTCTTTACCATGATGACGAAAACAGGACATGAAAATTGTTCCAGAAAAAAAACAACCCTAAGAAATATCCTTGTGCATTCCCTTTTACAGCTGGAGATTACATACTGAACATTTCATCATTACTGTCCCTGATTTCTTATAAGCAAAACACTCCTAGGAGTTAAACCGAACACAAAAACCTAACGAATGTACTTGCTTTCACTGCACTGGCAGGAATGCTTTAAGATTTTGTAAAGGATTATTTTTTCCAGAGTTATGGCTGAACATACCCCACTGCAACATAAAGTTATGGTTTAACATTTTAACCACAACCAAAATACTCCATTTCTGACAGGGGAACTGTGCAAAACTTTCCTGGAAAACACAGAGTAGCAGCTGATAATGAGGATAATTCTTTGTCGTAGGCACTAGCAGCTCCGAAAGAGGAGTCGTAAAGGTGCAAGTATTTATGACAGTGGCAGATTGAACCGGGGGTGGGAAGGTCTGGGGAAGAGGAAGGAGGATGCAGGGTGCAGACAAGAAGGCAATATGCATGCTGCTCCAGGACTCTACGGACAAAAGGATAACCATTTTGTTTTAATATAAGAAAACTGCCAAAAACCCCCCCCAAAAAAAACCCCTTCACATGGAGAAAATATGACAATCTATCTGATACTCTGGTGAAACAGAAAATTATTTCTTTTCCCAATTAGAAAATAGAGGAAGCCAGAATTATGACTGTACCTGGAGAAAACCATGACTTTGAAACTATGCAGTTACGACCAACAAAACAATCTCTGTGCTACATCTCAATCATTAACTGAAAACAACCCTATCCTTAAAAAGGCACTTCTTCCCCATTTCTGGTGTCAGGAAGCAATCTGCCTAACTTGCTATCTGGCTCCACAGATTCCAACTGACTGTAACAGTCAGCCGAAGGTGTGCCTGCACCCATCTGTTCCCGACACTTTTAAGACCCTACGTTGCTTTGACAAAATGAAAGGCATTTACTTTTTCTTTCTTTCTTTTCTTTTTTTTTTTTGTTTTACCATTTCAGTGCTAAACCTGAGGATAATTATCCTCAGATAAAGGAGAGGTGAAATTCAAATCTGTTCTCATGTTTTGAGACTTAACATATATCCTCCTGGGTATCAACTGTGGGCTCATATCTGCTGGGTGGACACCCTAAAATACATCGCACACTAAATGTTCAGCGTAGCGGTGATGATACTTGGCAAGGATCAGACTTCCAGTTGGTTACACGTTCCAGAGCTTGTTAGAACCATATAAAACTAAATAAAACAAAACTCATTCAAGTATTATGCAAAAACCTTCCTAAATACTAAACCCCCTCCTAAATATTAAAAAATGTACTATGTAAAATTTTCCTCTAAAACGAGTGATAATATTTTTTCTCTGTCTTTACCTACAAGGACAACCCAAAGTAAGCCCCAGATTTTCACTTTTGAAAATAAGCCCATATCTTGAAGGGAAGCTCTGAGGAAAATGTTAATTAATACTTAGCAAGAAAAGAAGTCTCTTTTAGGTAAATTCTTTCTTCCCAATAGCTGTTGGGAAGGAAAGGCAAAGGAAAGGCAACAGAAAGCTTTTGGAACATAAAGGATACAAAACCCCACACTTACACTGCAAGTTTCCTTGGAACAAAAATGAAAACTTTATGCTGGATGAGCACAAGAAGCTTCAATTTCTATGTGCTGTAATTTCTTCCCATGTCAAACAAACAAATAAGATGAATTCTGGCATAAAATCTTCCAATAATAAAAGTAACACTTTTAACTTATTCAAGAGGTACCAGGTGGAGAACCAGTGACTTTGCTGAAATTGGAAGAAATGAGTACATATACTGCACGGTAATGCAAGAGCATAATTTGGATAAACAGCTAAAACATTGATTAAGCACCGTCATTTACAAGGAGTGTTTAAAGACAGATTTGCTGGCTCACACATTTGCACAGAGCTACCATAATGCACCAGAAAAACTGCCTCTGTAGCCTGATACCACGATATTACACTCACAAAATTAGAATATAATGTAAGATTTCTTGTCCTTACACTAATTGATCTGAGACAGCCCTATTAAAATGCATACGATCTAATAACAGCATGTCAATGCACGGAAAATACATTTGCTTGTTTTTCTTAAAAGACAAGGAGGAGAAAGATATTTTGGGGTTGGTTAAGCATCTATTCCCAACCTATAATAAGGTTGTTATCAAGCAGAAAAGCCTATTAAGCTAGAAAATGAATACTGAAAGCTTTCTAATTAAACACTTTCCACTTACATGATACTGAAAGAATAGAGTGGGAGATGGTGGTACTGATACTGTATTAGTCATTGTATCACTCGTATCATGATGTTGTAATCAGCTTTCGGGACAGTGTACATGAATAACCTAGGTGCTCAAGCTGTGCTACAATTTGTAATTGGAAATATCTTCAGATAATAGGTGTCTCATGAGTTGTTTCTCTTCCTGTCAGGTTTTTTTAATGTTATGTGACTTGTAATTGAGTTTTTTATTAACTGTCATGGAATTGTTTTTTTAAAACTTTGAGTCTGATCCTGCCAAGCTGCTCTGTGCAGATTTGTCCTGGGCTTGAGTGGAGTACTTCCATGGAAATGTCATGGTATGGGTCTTGTCCCTCTGACGCACCCAGCAGAATTAGGGCTGCAAGCTTTTAATTCTTTTGGAGGGGACATGTAATTTTCCTATCCATCCATAAAGATCCCCACAGTGGGATGTGTACCCTGATATTGGTATTAAATTATTCTAATAGCAATAAAGCTAAACCAACAGCAGCATTCCCCTTCTTCAGATAAATATCTCTGATCACTTCTCAACAAAATTTCATGTAGCAGAGGATGTCATGAGTTATAAAGATCTCCTTGCATTGAAAGAGTAATGCAATATTCCAAAATGTCACTGACAAGAAGCGTAACTTTTGTCACATCTGCAAATAAGTTTATGATTCTACATATCTGGGTTATTTAAAATGTAGTATTGACTGTTGTCATGATTAAAGTTCCGAGAAAGGGGGTGAATTTGGTGGCCATCCTGATTTGAAACAAGCTTGAGAAATGCATAAATTAAATTTGGTCTGAGTGAAAGGTTAAAAATCACACAGTCTCAGCTACATGAAAACTGCTGATATGTTGTATAGATTCAAAATTTCAGTTTACATAACTTATTTCCTTCATATTTTGAATTAGGTATATCCACACATCTGCCACATACTGTTCATGTGCTTTACCAAGACGCAGCACAAGTCCATGCAAAAAATAATCTTGATCGAAGCACAGAAATGATGATTAACATTTTCAAGAGTAAACTGTTTCAGTATCTACTCTTCTATGTAGTCTAGTCAAAAGTTTTCAAATTGTGTGACAAAGGTAGACCAGCAACGGCATGGATGCGAGAGCTTCACAGAGGTGAAGCAGATTAAAAAGTTGGACATAAATATACAGTCAATCTATGAAATATATTAATTGCAGTTCATTTTAAAGAGCTTTATGCTTTGTGAGAGAGCATCCCTACCACAGGAACGCATGGCAGCCTCCACTCCGGAGCGCAACCCTCCTGCAGCAGAGTGACCAGCAAGGGGAGGATGATGTACAGAAGCTCCCATTGGTTGAGGTTCTTCCAAATCGCTTTCTGGGGATGTTTGTTCTTCAGTTTTAGGAACACGACTGTACTCAGTGGCTGTTTATTCTCTTGGCTTTCCCCCATGGCCAGCAGTAATTCTCCAAGGACACATAGCAAGGATGAACAATACTAGGAGCTCCATTTTGGAAACAGAAGATGAACTGGCTGGGTAATATTGGATTATGGTGATTGTTGAAACCTTTTTGAAATTTTAGACAGTGGTTTGGTTTTGACCCAGAAGGAACAGTGGCTCTCTTTCAGTGCTGCCCTGCAGAGAGGGCTGGTTGTGGAACCAGCATCCCTTGGTTGATTAACTACAGGGTGATATGTAACTGCAGTCCAGGTTTTAACTGCACTTTCCTTTGGAGAGGATGACTGCAGACTGTCGAATACAAGCTTCATGGTTTCCTTACCTGGCTTTGCTGGCCTGGATCCTTTGCTTCACTTCCCTCTATGTCTGGCTACCCTCAGAGACACATCTAATACTGCCTTATGCTGTGCAGTGGCAGAGGCTGCTCAAAAAATTATCCTCACTATGTCAACAATTTATGTCAGGCCACGTAGCTAATTCTTGTTCTAAATTCTATCATCATCACGCCCAAGGTCACTCTCTCCATCCCTGTGAATCAATCTACAAGATGGGAACCAAAATATGTTGTGGTGGCCAAAAAATTTAGATTTAAATTGTAAATGTGCGAGGAAAACACCAGCTCAGTTCTTTAACTGTTGGTAAAATACAGAAAACTAAATTGTTTCCCTCAGATGCAAATTCTGCAGTGTTTGACAGCGGAAAGGTCCCTTCCCTTGGAGTCTGGGAGCTTAGTTAACCATGAAACCATGTGGTCATTTATTCTAATTAGGGGGTATACATTTGCATTTGCAGATCTATCAGCTTTTGCAAACCCAGGAACAGCCCACAGCAGTGTTACCTGGTGCACACAGATGTGCCGGTGGAGCGCAGGACACACTGGTCAATGTAGATACCTAGTGCCGGATCTTCTTGCGCTGATGGTGCATCTCATCAAATATCACTAAGTACAGCAGTAGAACCTGGGTCTTTAGTGGTAATGAAACTGATGTGGCTTTTTATTAGTTCATTAACAGCTATATTTTTTATTTCTGGTCTGTTCATGGTGAAAAAAATAATTAAACACACTTGAAGATGAGCTGAAAGAATAAGGGATAGACAACAAGGGTGGTGGAAGGACAGACAGGGAGGTGGATTTGAAGAGTGGGTGATTTGAAAGAAGCATTAGTGAACAGAAGCTGCAGTCTCAGAAGGTGAAGAGGAACATTTTGTGCAATATGGAAGGTTGAAATACCCTGTACAGGCAGCAAAGAGCAGCTCTATCAGCACAATACCTGGTCGTCCTTAAAAACTGTAAATGGGGACAAGCTGGTAGAAGAGGTGGTATGAATTTGATAAAAAAATTACACGTCCTGTTATAGTATAATGGCCCTTCCTATTCATTTCCTATGTACTTCCTATGCACTCTATTCTCAGTAGATGTTTCCCAACACCTTTGACCACGAGAGTTGGAACTTAGAGTGTAAGGGTAGTGGAAATATTTTGTTCTAACAGAGACTGTTATGAGAAACTTGATTTAATTTTTTACATTTAAAATAAACAAAAATCAAGCACATAGATGAGCGTCCTTGAACCTACATAAATTAGAGCTGGCCTATTCCTTTATGCTTTGTTCCCAGTTGCTGGTTTTGTGCTTTGTTCCCAATTCTTCTCCAGACAAGATTTTATTTTGGAAATCACAAGTTCTTAGTTAAAACAGGTTTAACTATTTAGCATCAGATTCATCCACCTACATAAAATTCTCCAACTGTTGAAGTTGTTAAAGGGACACTGTCAATTTTAAAACTGCACGTCTGTTTAAAAATCTTTTACCTTCTGTTGTTCGGAGTGAGCCCTAAGGTTGTATGCTTGGAAGGCATTAGAAAGAAAATATCTCCTTTGACAGTATTTTGGGTATCATTCATTTCACTGCTTTTCTTCCGAACTTGCCTAAGACAGATCCTGCAACAACATGCAGTGATGTCTCCATGTGGGACTCAGGCTGCAGTGTAACTGCTCTAGCTTTAAATAGGTTTTTGTTTTCGTAAGTGATTGCCTGTCAAGGTGATACTTTTCTGTTCAAATACAGGATAAACTATAGTGCAAACTTTCAGTTGTGTCAGTTAAAAAGATCTGCAAGAGACAAAGAGTTAACTTCAATGCTGCGCCCCTTGATGATACTGCATCATCTCAGAGTCCTAATGACTTGAACCCTGTCCTTGATCAACAACTCCACATCTTCAGATACCAAGAATTAATTCTTCCACTAGTACTGTGGGAGTTACATTAGATATTAGAGAGGCAAATGTCTAACGAGACTGATGAGGGAGTGTTTGAGAAGGTTTTATAGCACTGTGAGAGATCAGCAAACGACCATGAGTTATTGGAGGCGGTGAGACACAGGCTGCAGGAGGAGAAGGTGAACAGGGGGGAGAGGGACGGGAGCGTGGGAGAGGAGAGTGGTGGTTTCAGGGATGTGGAAGAAATAAGGAGATAAAAGCAAAGGTGAATGGAAAAGTATTTAAGGACAGGTGAGGTAAGGCAAAAGGGATACTTCACCAATACTGTGAAGGAGCAAGGGAGAGTTTTTGTGGAAAAAGGTGTGAAAAGCTGTTATTAAAGATATTGCTATTTTTCATACACAGAAGGAAGCTTAGTCTGAAGTGCCATGAGGTAGCAGTGTTTTTTATGGCATTTCCAAACTTCTAAGTGTTTGATTTTGCTAACCTAACATTCTTTTAATGTTTTGCTTGGTTTTTTGTTTCTGGGGTTTTTTTATACGTAGTACAGAGATTTGGAATGTGTTCTTTTTTGTGAATGTAATGTATAATTCTGAATGACTCAGCTCTTAATGAAGTTCCAATTTGTACTTCAGATTAGAGGACTTAAATAGGGCTGTACAATACAAGTATAGAACTTCCTATCCTTTAACTGCAAAGGCATGGGAGATTCTGGTAACTATAGCTTTCATATAGCTTTACCTCTGGCAGAATAACTGGAAAGAAGTAGTGAGAAACTCTGAGGAGATGCTGGCAGGCAGCCGAGGAGCACCCCACATCACCGCAGGCTTCCCCGGCAGCACAGCAAGAAGCAGCCACTGGAGAAGACAAAAGAAACTCCCAGGATAAACTCTCTCAATGGCTCATCTCCATATTTTTGCATACTGATGCATGCTAAAGGGCAGAGAAAGTTTTGTTGCTGCCTTGAGAAGCAGAACTGGCTCCCAAAGCGTTTTAGATGCTGTGCAAATTACCTGCATAAACCCGCGTTGCCCTCATGTGGTCCTCTGAATGTTTCTAAATGAGCAAACCAACGTGTCTCGGCAGTTGCACTTTTGGAACGAAGTCTGAGTGAGCACACATCATTGTGCTCCTAGTCTGTAAGAGAAGGTAGGATGTGTATTCAGAAAAACAGGAAAAAGGAGCATTTGGTTATTTCCTTGTCTTTCTAGGATGTTCTGTCTTTCTACAGTTTTATATTGTTAAGCATTGTAAATTGTAATAATGAAGACTAATGTCCCCTTGCACTTCCTAATTTTAACTAATGAGGATATGAATAACCTAATATTGACCCTGATAAACAGATGGATATAATGGCCGTTTAGAGGGACAAGAGAGAGAAAAAGGCATAAACACATATTCACAGTCACAGTTCACCATTTTTCACTAAAACTGCCTGAATAAATGCAACCATTTAATGGCACTCCTTCCGAGTCGTTATTATTCTCTCTGCATAAATACCTAAAGATCAGGGATACCAGCTACCTGATATTTCTTTTCAGGACCATAGCAAGGGGTACTCATTCTGATTTCACTATCCCAGTCTACAAGATAGTAGAATTTTTATCAATATCACGATTTTTTTTTCCTAAAAGACCTGATTTTAAAGGTGAACTAAGCATACTAGAAACGTGGGGTGAAGGAAGGCTTAGTGTCTATGTGAAGAGCTTTTGCTGGTAGTTAATATTCTCAATAATATTAACAAATTTCCTGAATAAAGGAAAGAAGTTCTCTATTAGATGACATTCATTTTTCCAAGATATAACTGCTTGCTTTAATGCTTGATCTAAAGCCCTGTGAAATTTTACTCACTTCATCGTAGTCTCATCTTCTCTGTGGAAGACATACTTGGTCAAACTGTTAACAATTAATTAAGTAAATTAAGTACTTTGGCCCCAACTTCTTTCCAGTAAGACTTGAGTAATAATAATGATATCAGTGCGTGACATATGTGCAATGAAGTCAGCATTTGACATAACGCTTCTAAAGAAAATTTCAGTGAACTATGTACCATTAATGATGATAAAGTTAAGAGAATAGGCTTAAAAATCACATTCTCTTACTTAGCAGATCTGATCCTGATGATCACTGGGAGTCTGTCAGATATACGTTTGACTCCAAAACATATGTGCCTCACAGTCGTTGAAAGGCAATAAAAAAAATGTTTAATGGCATCTTTTCGTAGTATATTTTCGTAGGGGCTTGGATGAGAATGATGCAAGTTTATGGGGATGGGGATATTAAGCAGTTATTATCATTTAAACATGGTATAGTTTTATTGCAAGAGGAAAACAGAATCAAGCAGAAAAAAAATCCACAGAAGTCTCCAAGCACAACATACTGGAGTGACAGACATTTCAGATGAAAGGGAGAGAAAGAGATGGAGAAACGTATTTTCTGAGCTTTAATATGAATGAGAAATATTCTAAATGGTCCAGAGAGAGTTGGAAAGAATTGTGTTGCTTTTGTTGTTGCCATTTTCACTTGAAGTAAGATTTGTGTATTTGTAAATTAAAATAGATTAAGTTAATTTGAACATTTTTCCTTGCTGTAGCTTTATGATATTAGCCGGTTTACTGGTGAAAAAACCGAACCTGCTCTGGAGGTTTGCTTAAGAGCCGTTAGTGTATACAGCAATTTATAGCTACTCAAAACTATGCATTGAGTAACTAATTGATTGCGAATAGAATAGAATAGAATAGAATAGAATAGAATAGAATAGAATAGAATAGAATAGAATCATTAAGGTTGGAAAAGACCTCATTGAATGTCAAGTTACGTGTAAAATTTATTGAAAATAATTTTGTTTCTTTCCTCTCTCTACAACTACAGTCATTAAATCGAGACAGATATGCAGGGTAGTTATATCTATCTCCTCAGGCCTGAGCTTTTATAGAACCTCCCACCAGCTCCGACCTTTTCAGACTATACAATCAGGATATCCTAAAGTGTGTTACTAAGAATAAGGGAAATATAAAATTCTTGTGCCCTTTCTTCCCCTACTGTTTCTCACAAAGCCACAAGAAATGTTGATAGCACCCAGCGCCAGAGGAACTATTCCGAGATTTCAAATTATATTTGGTTTAATAAAAGCACAGTGAAAAGTCAAGAAAATTAAGAGTTGCAACGTGGACACTTCATATTCAGTTTTATTTTGTTTTTCTTCTTGGATTTTAAGTGAATATAGAGCAAATGTGCTAAGCATTTAATTCAAAGACCAAATGTGCCAGCGGAGATTAATGAGAGGTGTCTGAGGTCTCTGGTGTAGGAGCTTCTGCAGTAAAAACCCCAGCAAACAGCACAGCTTCTGATTCTCTAAACTTCCATTGACTTGTCTTGAAGCTGCTTCATTACCTGTATGAGCAGGTTCAACCTACTGCGCTTTGAAATCAGCTGGAACATTAACTGTGATACTTCTCCTTCCTCTGCTACCTGCTCAAAGTCCCCACGGTCTGTTAAACTGGGAGCTACGGGTGCAGAATTACCTATGTGAGATGAAAGAGCGATAGGTCTGAACTCCGCCAGCCGCTCGGGAGGCAGAGAGTACGGCACCCCGGGGAAAAAAGCAAACCGGAGAGGCATCGGCACTGCGGACGTCCCTGCGTGCTACTGCCAGCAAGGTTGGCAATAGGACGTCGCCTGGTTTTTATATTTTTCCTGGGTTTGTAAGAGCTTCAGGACGTGCTCAAAATGATCAACTGAGCCAAAAAAAAAATGTTACTAATCCCGAAAGAAATTGCAGCTATTAATGCATATATATTGACCCATCAGTTGGAAAGCCCGCTCAGGATCAAAACACCTCACAGTTTACTTTCTAACTGGTAGAGGGAAAAAAATATTTTCAGACATTTTAGAATAGTATTTGTTTCAGTTATCGAGCATTAAAATAGCACCACTACCTGTCTAACAACAGGAACAGTTCAAACAAGGCTGGACTTCGTGCTGCCTTGGTGCATGCTGGCTGGCAGGGAGGGCTGGGGAGGAGGCAGGAGGCACCCCGCACTCGTGACAAAGCTGATGCAGAAGCAGCAACAGCGTTGTTTGCATCCAGGACCTAAGAAATACTTCTGGGTTTGTATGTTCGTGGAACAAGGCACTTTTTAATCTAGGAGGCAAAGGTACAAGCAAAATCTGACATTGGTTATTACATTTCTTTCCTTTCCTCTCCAAGGATGGGCTAGACAGGAGAGAACGACTTACAAGAAAAACAAGTTATGTGGGAGAACATATTTGATCAAAGTGCCTTTATTTGGCGGAGATGTGGGCTGATCTAACCAATACTTTTGTTTTAAAGATTAACTGAAAAAAAATCACATTTCAAAAGCGTTAATATTACCAAGCAAACAACAAAACCTTAAAGTCTATGACATGAAGATATTAATATTTCTTTTGGGGACTTTTTTTTTAATGCCCCTCCTGGCACAGCATCAGGACTGGAGCACATCTTCCCTGTTTCACAGTGATTTCACACTTTCACCTGCCGCAGGTCGTGCCACACGTGCTATGCAGATCCCTCCCCGGCAGGGCAATGCGACAGCCACTCCACGGGGTAAACGCTGAAGAGATATTACAACCTGCTTCACGGGAGATCTCCCGAAGGAAAAGCCAAACTATCCTTTGGAGCCCAATTCAAGAGTTTCTATGAGTTTAGAAGGTATATTATTTAAAGGATAGGTAATACACAATTGTATCATAAAAGAGAGAAACTTTATGGAAGTAGGAGCCATGTCTATAGTTTATTTTTTTTAAAACAGATTGCAATGTTTTAGAGGGATATTTTGAATGAAATACTTAACCGGTTATTGTTGCAGTATTTTGCTGTCTAAACATCCTATTCTGTCTGTCATCGTATTCGTTCTTCAGCTCTCAATGGCAAAGACGTGCAAATAGCAAAATAGCAGCATGTCCAAATTCGCTTATATAATCATGAGTGGAGCAGAGTGAATAATTTAATAGGAACCACATATCTGGAAAACCTAGGTTTATTTTTTTTTTCTGTTAAGAGTACATTTGAAAGACGTTCGGAATTAATTCACGTTCAGTTTTTGTATGGAGAATTTTTAGCTTGCAGTCTCATCTCGATTACCTCTTTGATAGGTTTTAATAACCCGCGTCCGAAAAGAAGGCTGCCCCAGCGCTCAGTGCTGCTGCATGGGAACGGGGAGAACAGCGTCATGTCTGGGAGGGGTTTGGCCTTAATTTCTCTGTGCCTCTAATACCCACTTGAAAGATGATGAGAATACTACGGTCTTTTTCAGAAGCACAAAGGAAGCCTCTTCCCTTGTGAAACAAGGGAAATCCTGTGAAAGTGACCATCTATGCTTCATATTCTTGGGTACCACCTAGTGGCACCAACTTGGTTAACGACGGATGTAACTAATTTACAGAGCACTCCAGAGCCTGGTTATCACGTTTCTGAGATGAAGTTTATGACCTTAATATCTGATCTTTTCAGTGTATATAGAAAGTGACAGAAAATAACTGCAGCAACCTACTGAAAAGAAATAGGGCAGTTATTCGCAGGCATTATACAGCAATATTTATTCCACTCTAGCCACAATAACCCATGTCCATCACTTCGTTGCAGTGGTCGCTGTATTAATCTAAGTCTCTTTCTTTAAATAGCAGCTGAATAACTTTAAAATAGTTTGTGTCAGTTTGCTACCGCGGACGTGTTATTATTCCCATGGAGAATAGCTTCCGACTAAACAGGAGAAGCACATCAGAGTCTTTCTCTGGGTTTGATGGTACATCCACCAGCAGTATAAACTAGTTGCAGGCATTGCAAAATGCCTTCATTTTATAGATCCTTTCCCCAGTGTCCTGAATGAAATGCGTATCACTAACCTATTAAGTACAAATCGCTTAAAGATGTAAATTTTTTATGACTTGCTAAATGTTAATGTATGACTTGTAAAATGTTAAAGTAGTAAATAGCTTCTTTGAGCTCATACACACTAAATTTCATTTTGTAGCCCTAAGCGTTTAAGGTAACAGTCACAGGATATTAGTCAGAGAGATTTCGATAATCCTCATTGACTTTAATTTATTATTGTAAAAAAAAAAAAGATAATTAAGAGTTAATGTCAGTAGAATAGAAAAATAGGCCTTTGTCAAAGGATAATGGTCTTCTACTAATAGGAGACTGTTGAGACATTCACTGAGAACAAATGTTATGAAATATGAAACACATGACACAATACCACGATGTGTAATTATAGCTATTTTATGTCATCTGTTCTGAATGACTGCAGAAGACGCTATCAAAATCTGATTAATGTATCCGCATTTGATATTTGATTTATTGATGTAATAACCAGCTGAGAAGGACTACTCACAAACCCAATTTATTTAAAGTTTGCCATAGTAGCTCATATACATCCTGCTTTCCATCTGCTAGAATGTTTCCTATATTTAGAATAATATATGTATATAAATGAAAGCCACCAAGAGGAATTTGTTCTGGCTGAAAATATCAGAGGCTGATACGGTTATTTGTTGAGAAGGGAGCAAGCCAGTTTCCAGAGAATATTGATGAATGGTCTCCAGATACACAGCAAAGAGCTAAATTCAGAGGTGTGAAATTAATGTGACTGCACCTGTGAAAACTAGCCATGAATTTGATCCAAAATGATATATTATGAATATGTGGAGATAGCAAAGATATCCAGGGCCTTGGAACAAATACTGTAGTAAATCACAAAGATCCCAGCATTAAAAAAAAAAAAAAAGGAAATACAGTTGCTCTTTATCCCCCTCTTTGCTTAGCTATTTTAAAGTTATCTAGAGATTTAGTACCAAATTTTGATTCTGTCACTCATGGAATATTTTAGTTTTCAGGGATGGTTTAGGAGTTGGTTCTTGCTATCACTACAGGTTTTCCCTTCAGGTCCCAAGTGAATAGATAGGCTAAATACTTTCATCTAGAATAAAGATCATTCTGTTTCAATTTTTAATAACATTTTGAGATCTAATCCAAATGTGATTCATTTAAATAAAAATCAATAGGTTTAGCCACTTCTTTTGAATCATTTAGGGCAACATTTTTTCATTTGTTCTTCATCAGGGACCAAATTCTGACCTGGTTTATACTCTGAATTATACTGCAACCCGTTAACTTTAGAGGCTTTGCACATTGCGTAAATTAGCACAGATTTGACTCCAGGGATCTTTGGTAAGCGGCATAAATTAAGAACAGGGAAATTCTGCTCTCTTTTAAAACCCCACAAAGGTCAATACAAAATTGAGAACAAGAGACTGCCCCAAGTCCCTTAGTTAAAACATATTAAAAGGTTTCATGAAGCCCTTTCATCCTCCCTACCGCAATTTGCCCTCATTCTGCTGTCCCGCGGTGTCTCATTTCACGCCCACCACGCCGGTATGCTGAGAATAATATGAGTCAGATTTTGCCCCCCAGAGAAGCATATTTCGCATACTGTGTTGACTTCTAAATTGGATGATAGCACCTGGCGTCGGCTTAAGTAAAGGTGACTGTGGCTGAAACAATCTATTTAATCGGCCGCGATCCCACAGGCTGAAACTTCCGTCTGAGGAAAGGATTTATGCGATTTCTAATCCGAGCATTTCGTTACAAGTATTAATATTTGAGGACATCTGAGACTTTTTCTGCAAGACAACTGCATAAAAAATTCAGCAGCACCAAGGAGCCTTATTTCTTCTGGGTTTTTTTGCAGAGAGGCTCCCTTCTGGCAAGAGCACCTTCTCTCTCCCGTACCATACAACGTACAGCGAAGCAGGCATTTGTGGCCAGCGCCTAACGTTGCGCTCTCCCCAGGTAGGCAATCACTTCCCCTTGGTCACCAGTATCGTCAGGTCTCTTTTACAAAGATCACCAACAGTCAAAGCCACGCTCAGCTGTAGACTATCTGCTATTTTTATGAGAAAGACTGGCTAAAAGAATCACTCTGCAGCTATGATACGCAGTAATCTCACATCGTCTGACTCACGACTGTGTCCTAAGTTTATGTACCCTGTGAAAATATGTCCTACTAGAACATTTCACATGACGCCGTAGGTTGTGTATTAGCTCCCTGTAAGATAATCAACATCTTTCACCATTTCTGTCTGAGTACAGAAGCAGTGACTGCAGTATATATCATGAGATCCCGTCAGTGGAATTAATGGGATGCAGAAAATATTTTGGCCAGTATAACCTACGATTCTTATAAAACAAGGATTAGAGGACCACACATCAAATCTGAAATTAAAATTTAATTTACTCTCAAGACTGCAGAGAACTAGACTTTCTGATGTGCGAACAAGCCCAACAAATAGTCCTGATTGTATTGTGGACAGGGTTAACCACCATGAAGTGAGGATTTTTGTGTATTTGATGAATTCAGAGAGAATAATTCTTTTAGGTTTGCTAAGGAGAACTTTTTTTGCAATGTTGAGAGAAGCACAGGGCTTATTACTCACATGATTAGTGATGCAAATTAATGCAAATATTTTGTGTGGGCCATAATAGAGAGAATTTTACCTTTAAAGAACAAGATAAATTCCCTTTTAATCTCAGACATACAGCTATGTGCAAGCATCCAAAGCACTCAGTATATCGACAAGTTCACGAATGCAAGACACCAGAACGGTTGATGTAGTTCTCAAAAGCTATCTCCAGTCCGCCAAGGAACAAAGTTCAATTTTCAAACAGAATTGAGAATTTTTGTCCCTTCCTGAGTCATGCTTAACACCGCACCTCCCGGCTTTGCAGGAATTGGCTTTCAAAAATTATTTCGGTGGGTGCAGAGATCCACTGTAGCTATGGTTTCTAGCATTTAATACATTAAGTACTTGCAAACAGTAGTTAACAGTAAGAATTGCAAGAATTGCCAATGTCTAGCTGTAATACTTGAGTAGTGGATCTATGAAAATCGCATATTACATTCACATGTACACCAAATGCATGCATAATGATTATTGTCATTGAATAGCAAAACAATGAACTGTGATTAACCTCTTCTTGTGAAGTGTTGCCATTCATTTTGGCATTTGCTATGGAAATACTTTTGAAATTTTACAGGAGATTTGAATAATTCTATTGATATTTTCATGGGCTTTTTGATTACTGAGAAATGAATTATCTGAATATTTTAAAGTCATGAATATACAAGAGACGAGGAAATGTGACAATACATATCAAAATGTTCTATCTATCTTATTCATTAAAATTGGCTGCAAGGCACAGGACATAGGGAATTAAAAAGCTGGTCTAGCTAAACTATTTATAACTATCTGATACTCTTTCAATCACTTTAGTTAACATTAGGCTATTTTGACAAAGACATAAAATAAAATCCTCAACACACTTAAATTCACTGACTTCAAAAGCGTCAAGATTTCAACTATATTCTGATATTTTTAAGGAAGAAAAATTGAGAGAGGGATAAATTAATTAATTCAAGTTCAGCCATTCAATTACACAAGTACTCTTTTATTTTCAGAGTTTTCCAAGCTTTCCATCTGGGTTCATTTTCTGAGGTGAAACTGGGCTCAATCAGAGTGGATTTTAGAGGTCCCTCACTTAGGTGAATTAGACATTTGTAAAAATTGGTCAGTGAATGAACGGGACAAGGGTTGGGGCTCACATGTTTACAGAAGCCTGACATTTCTCACCTGTACTTACACACGAAATTAGGGCAAGAATTAAGTTGTTTGCTTCTAATTTGGATCAGTGTGAATTCCTAGGAGTTTATTTCTCATAGATGTATTTCAGGAAAAAAAAACCAAAACAACAACAACAAAACAAACAACAGTAAAAATAATCTTATCTGGAGTATAACTCAAACTAGATAGTGGATTTCCAGTTGTATTTATGACACCACATAGCTTTTCATTCAATTAAGGAAAATGCAAATTTGTTGCTAGCACTTACAATTTATTCATAGGAAGTCAAGGTCCTTCTGGCCTCATGACTTCAAATGTATGTCAGATGTTTCAGATGGAGGGATGAGCCCTCCATCCTCCTGAGACAAAACACACAAAGACAGACACTAAACAGATCAACTGGGAAGTAAAGAGTCAAAAGCAATGAGCACATCTCTACAAAACAGACAAAAATCAGGAAGAAGTAAGGCAAGAAGCTTTCTGAACTCATTGCCAAAATATTTACAATCAACTGGTGCTCTTCAGAGACCCAGTGACTGCTGTAGATGAACTGGAGGCATGGAGGGGGCAAAGAGCTGGCCATGGCGGTGACGGGCCATGGGCCACAACGCTGCTGAGTAGGGGAAGGAGAGAGAGAAAAGGTCTTGACCAGCTTTCAGAGCAGTTCTGTCTCCAGATTGAAAACCCAGAGCAAATCACCCAGGGTAGTGGAAACAGCAGAGTGCGAGCATTCAGCTGATCCTCGCAAATTAATATAATTTGCCTGTGGAGGTCAGATTAAATTTCTAGATAAATTAAATTATAATTTAATAGATTAGACAATTAGTAAGAAGCAACTCCTGATTTTGTCCTAAAAGCCATTGAGTAATAGGAAGTCTAGCTATACTAAGGTACTAGCAAATATATTGAATTAATAAATAACCCTAAATTTATACAATTGTTTTCAAAGGCNGTTTTCAAATTAATATATGACATAAGAAAAACTGTAAAAAGTTGAGAAAACCTTTTAAAAAGTTCTTAAGAGGGGAAGCCAAAGAGGTGAAATATTTGCAGTAGGCAAAAAACCCATCACTTTTTTTATGACTTCAGGCAAACTCTCAGCAAAAGTACCCTTAGAAAGGTCAAGAAAAAACATAATCATGGGGCTTAGTTAAAGAACACTGCGCAGGAGATAATTACAAAGAATAAGACATCCTCAAAAAAAAGTCGAATCCAAATAAAGGAAATAGAAAACAGTATGAGCTCTGACGATTTAAATGTGAAAGCATGGTTGGGCAAACCTGAGCAAAATGAATGCCTTCTGCAAGGAGCAGCGCAGGGATTTCACAGTGCCGAGTAACACAGCACTAAAATAGCTAGAGAAATTACAGGTGTAGAAGTGTTATGGAAAGTCAGTACTCACTCAAAGTCAGAAAAGCAGAAAAATTCCAGAACGTGTTAGGGAAGGCACAGAAAGTGAAACAGCAAAGTCAAACAGCATTGTATCACTGCAGAAATCCATGGTACATGCACATCCTGAACAAAGAGTGCGAAGGCATAGCAGAATGGATGAGTTCAAAGAAGATGACCAGACATTTTTTTAAAAATGTGATGGCTTCTATATGAAGACTAATGAAATGGAATGGCACCTGTGTTCTGCCCCAAAATTCCTTTTTTTCCTCTTCTTCTACTCATGGCAAAGGATAGCAGCATGTGTCCAGTCTCATTGTGAGTGTTAGCACTGTTATTCAATATATTTGTGTGTGTGTGCGTGTGCGATGCCAAACCACTGATCACATAAGAAGCAGAGGTGATACGTGGGAATTTTCAATATTTTTTATCACAGCTTGAGCAGAATTTAAATAGCCAGTTTGGCTGACTCATGATTTACGGAGCCCTTACATTACCAGTTGGCCTCTGTGGTCTGATTTTTCTTTTTTCATACTTGCACCTCACTAGTAAACAGATTTCCAACTTCTTTGCCTTGGTCACTTTGAGATTAGATTCCCACAAAGGCGGCCCCACGCAAATGCACCTTCAGTTTACTTGGTAATGGATGGAGTTGCAGAAGGCACACGTGCTCCTAAGTCATACCAGTGTTTTACGAGTTTTTCTGATGGCTTCTGGCTTGGATTGGGGTGGAATTTTGTCATCTATCAATTCCTGAATCGGACATGATCTGCCTCTAGGAAAGGCTGCATCTCCTCCTGAGCAGTATCTGCCTGCGGAAAACAACCCCTTCAAAAGTAATTTTAAGTGGTTACATTAAAATAAGAACTTTCTAATAGTTCGCATGTTTATGAACATTTGGTTACCCAGACATTTTTCTTCACAGTTAACAGAAAGCATGGTCTAACACTGATCCCCTTGATCTGTTTATATTTGCCAAAGTAATGCTGTTACCAGAAAGATGATGTTTCATTCTATCCTTAATTTGCAAACCAGGATAGTTGTGCCTAATGAAAACTAAAGTGCAAGTTACCCTGAAAAGAAAGTAAACAACTAATAGATCAAACATTTTATTTCACACGGTCCATTCAGTGAAAGATTAAACTTTTTAAAGCTAACCTCTAACCTGTGCTTTGATTACGCATCCCAAGGGTCCTCTCACCCATTAATGAGTTACAGGAGCGAATCCCGGACCGTATTTGACCCTTATACACAACATCGATGCACGGTGATTTCTCATCTTTTCAAACGAGTAAGAGAAAAAGCTGAATTTTAGCCTACCAGATATTTGTTTTGAACAAGCAAAAAATTAGTAAACCCATCACTTTCTGAATAACATTAGGTAATCAAATGAGAAACATAAATGATATAATTTAGTCTGAGGGGGCAATATTTTGCAAGCCACAAGTTCTCTCTTTTAATAGCTTTTATAAGGCTTCACTTTAATTTTGTTTCCAAAAAGCAATAAAGCAGAAGTTGTTTTCACAAATCAGACAGAAAATTGATTCACTAAGTGTTGATCATTTTCCAAGGGTACTTCAGAATTTCTAAACTCTTGCATATTTAATAGTACTTTGGTTTTTATTTTAAATAAAATCTCAATAAATAGATTAATGGTTAACTCGGTTATGATTTCTGTATTCATATGTGTTATTGTTTCTGGTACCGTTATCCCTTATGTTCTTCTGTTTGCTCACATTTAAAAGTGAGACTTGGAACACTTTTGTCCTTTTTCACACCAATTGCTCTTTTTGCTCACCTCAAGTAAACTACTGTATAGCTGAAAATAAGAATCTGAATATAATAGCATATTGCAAGCAATTTATGGCTTGTACTGTTCATTTCAACTTTTTTCTTTTTTTTCCAGTTCTTTGACAGGAATGCAATTTGCATTTTCTTATTAATACTGATAAGAAGCCGGACATTACAGTTATTGGAAACACAAGTCAATTTGGTTTGCCCTTCAAACAAAATACTCCTTTGTTACGAGATTTGGCAGCTCTGTGTTAAAAGATTGATAGGTCTGAATGCTAAATTCTTTGTAACTGAAAGGTTACCAGAAAAGACTATTTATACTAAAGCTGAGACAGAATCTGATGCTCCCTGAAAGAAAAGAAAAATATTAAAAAAATATGAAAAAAATTATTAATATTTCTGTGTATTTTAATTCTAGGTATTTCTGAAACAAATGTGAATTTTAACCAGTGGACTCAGTGTACAAGAGAGTATCACCTCAAAGGAGTTTCTAGAGAGATGCTGAAATAGAAAGTGCAGATGCATGAGGTACGAGAACATGCAAAACCTGTTTAAGGGAAGGGGATTTTTTTATGCAGTCCAGATTATAGGGTTTTTATAGCCATGGTGACATAGTTTTATAGATAATGAAACTAGTGCCAAGCAGATAACAGGCTGCTGTGCTCAGAATGTTTGTTTTCAGAAAAAAAATTAAGTATAGTGGTTCTACTTCTCTTGCCAGGAAACTGTATATTTTATTTCATAAATTTTGACAGAAAAAGGCTTTTTTTTTTTCTTTTTCTTCATAGGAAGGCTTTCTTCTCAATCCATATCTAAGGACAGAACTTGATTCAGAAGTAATAGTCACTTAGGCCTCTTAATGTTTTGTGATTTTTTTTAAATTGAAACCTGAGAAATAGTATTTTTATGTCTAAAAAAGTGTTGAGAGGGAGGAGAGAATGAAAGAAAGCTCAAAAGAGAATGAAAAAAACCTACAGCTGACCACAAAAATATTTTTTTCTTTGTCCCCTCCTATTATTTTCATTATTATTAATTTTCCACCTTAAACTTAGGTTCCTGAAGTATTGGAAGAAATACTTACCTTGGAACAGATGTCTCTTTGCCCTTTCAAAACAACCCTCTGCTGCCCCGTTCTCACTGTACGCATCACGTACCCATTTTAGGTTGTTTTTTTGTTTGTTGGGGTATTTTTTTTCGTACAAAGCAGGAGTAAGACATGGAGTGGTCCAAGCCCATTTCCAGTAATAACACGGCGAGTTTCGCTGCTGAGTTTTTAGGATTCGTCTTTTGCAAGACTGTACGCATGAGTTGGTTTTCTCTTGGTTGGAAGTATCACTCAGTGTAAGAGCCACATGTGACAACTGAATGACTCAGGCTTTGCACTTGCTTACGACTTATGAGCAGGTCATTTATTAGAGTTTAGCTGGGCTGTACATCACCATAGAGAGAATGCCTTTATTGATATAAAGATATTCTTTTTATTTAGATGCATGCCCCTGGCAAATGACAAAACAAAAAGAAGAGATGGCACATAGTCCTTTGGTGCTTAAAATAGAGTTTGCTTCTAACTTTATAGAAACACATCAGGGCTTGGAGATCATATGACATCAATTTGATTTATATAAACCAGCTCCACTGTTTGCCTTTGTAGGTTGTACTAGACTTCAAGGACAGTTTTCATGTTGGAATGACAGAATGGCAGGATTCAAGTAAACAGAACAGTCAGGTTTTCTTATTTTGTTCTCCTCTTTAATATAATTGCTAGGTTTTTTTCTCAGAGTGACCCTGAAAGTCACCCCAGTGGTAATGAAATCGAGCTGCATAAACAAAGCTGTCTGATTTGAAAAAAAAATTAAGGTCCTAGTTTTTCACAGCTAAGGAGCCCTTCACAGACTGATGATTTGTTTTTAAATTGACCATCTCCAACTGAATATATGCCTTTATCACAAAAAGCACTACTGGTTTTTTTGATTAGTGGTTATAGAAGAGAGAAATATGCCTTGATCTACCAGGTTTAGTTAACTTAATATATTCTCTCTAACTTCACCACTCCCGCTCATCCTCCAAGCCAGGCAAGTCAGGGCTGGTCCCATTCCTTGATCAGTGTAGTGAATCTTCCACTCTCTCTGTCCGTGAGACTTAAAGGAGGTGTTAGAAGGACTTGAATCTACCACACTGTATATCTAACACCTAAAAGGAACATTAGTTGCTTTTTACATGTATATGTTGGACACAATAGGATTTACCTAGCTTGCCTGCTTTCAGATATAGGCTCCATTGCTCTACCAATGCTGGGCATAAGTGAAGACCATCTTAAAACAGTAAAACATTGTCATATGGATAATTCTGTCATCTCTGAGGACCTGAGCATGTTGTCAAGGATGCAAGCGTTCATAGGATATACTCTATTATATCTATAGGATATGAATGGTATAGGCTACTCATTACACCCAATCTCCCTACCTTCGGAAAGAAGGACCATGCCTTCCCCATACTTTGTTGCTGTTGTCTCTTTACAACACTCCTGAACTATTTCCTATCTGTTCTGTCATTCTCATATCTGAAATGTTAACAAACAGAAAGTTTGATACTCTTCATACTGAAGCCAAGGGATGCTTCACTGAGACCATAAAAACCAGCAGTAGGTGAAATCAGCCAACTATCTGTAGATTTTTTTTTGCCCTGACTCTCTCCTAGCATTAAGTTTTCATTCAGTTTTCTTAACAGAAAGCAACCGAGTTTAAGTAACACAGCCAGTTTGCTTTTGGGTGACTTTTCCCAATTCTGACAGTAGGTGCTACACATGCTGTCTCTTCAACACAACACCAAATCCACCAGTTACTTCTGTGTTAACTTTCATCCAGTAATGATTTTTGTCCAATATCAATCAGAACCATAAAGCAGAATGGATAGCTAGAAGTAGGAGTCAAGATTTTGATTGACAGTGAATAGCAAACAATATTTCCAGCTCAATAAATGTCAGTGAGCATTTGATAAGCAAGATAAACTATAATAATCTCCAGAGCAGAACATAGTACAGGAATAGTAAAAAAGGAAAAAAGTCTAAAAAGTTTAATTTAGGTGAAAGAAGGCAACCCAGCTATTTGAAATGTTGTGATTGTTTCTGCAAAATGTGTTCACAATTCCGTATGAACAGCTGTATTTGGAAAAAGGAAAGGTAAAGAGTTTGTTTTTGTTAATTCTGTAGAAATAACCAAATGACCTAAAAGAAAGGCAGCAATACAAAGGGAAAAAAAGGTTAGTTTTGTATTCCTGAAATCAGTGTTAACTTCTTGTACCCAAACTATTAAAAAAGTTTAATCGCCTCATATAATACATCACATATTATAGCTGATTTAAATATAAGTGTAATAAAGTACATAATAGGAATCTTTAAGGATCATTCTCAAAAGCTATACAGACAAAAAAAAATTAAAGGAACAATAGAAAACATTTTCAAACTGTGCATAAAACCCCTCTTTCTGTTTGGTTGGTGCAGCTGACATTCATTTCCATTGTGCATATGTTATATGTCTTCAAAACTTGCTGGTGTTGAGTATTGTCATGTGCATAATTTTTCTTTCCTTTTGGGGCAGGGGAGAGGGGAAACATAGAACATTGATTTCTTGTGCTTAGAAGTCATCATGTCATCTTCTCATTAATCAGGGATATGCCCAATCCTAGATGATTACAAATTTTTTAGTATATCCTTATATTTTCAGTCTCTAGAGATCTTTTCAGGGAGCATGGCAAATCAGCAGTCAATACTTGGACTGAAGTAGACCTAGATTAATAAACAGGATATCGCTGCATTCTGAAACCTGTCATGCTGCACCATAACTTGCTCCAATAATCCAGCACAAAAAATAGAGCCACTTCAACATTTTAAAGTGATTCTAAATCTTGAACTTCTACATGATTTCCTAAACTTATTTAGTAAACCCTTGATTTAAGTAGTGGATTCACGCCTTATTCTCAGCTGAACAAGTGTTTATATTTTTCCCCAACATGCCACAACAGATTGCAGACAGGAAAGTTTTGGAGAATTTTCTGTGCCCATGAGGCGATAGGAGGCAAAGAGTGTTTGACTGAGAACTAGCTTTTGATGTACAGTAACTTGTATTGATGTTTTGGGGGTAAGGATACCTTATTTATTTCCTGATAGAATATTGTTGCACAGTGCAAATGATACTATGATTTATCTGCCTGGTCAAAGTGTAGTGGACATAAAAATCTATAATGAAACAATGCAAATTAGGCTTCTAACGACATATTATTATTATGGTAGATTCAGGATTGTGATGGATCTGGATAAAGGCTTAAAAGGGTGTTGAGGAGATGGGTTTGTGTCAAACATTTGACTTTCTATAACAAAATGTCAATACTTAGGAAGGGAATTTTTCTGAGACACACAGATTACAGCTATTTAGGAAGCTGAAGACCTTCTGAATCATGAATATCCTCCTAAAATCGCAGTAGCTGTACATGATCTCGACCCACATAAGTTGATAATATGTCACAGAGTCAGATCGGAGGCTTCTTTGCAGCTTCATTTGGTGTGTCGCTTTGCTCTGGGCCTTGCTTATACTTAATCCTGTCAACATCTGTGTGGAAAAGAAATGCCCTAAAGACTTTGTCAAAAAATAGACTACAAAAGAATGGATCTTCAACATTGACAAGCGCTCACTGATTTCTAGTGTCTCCATTTGGGGTGGGGTGGGGGGCCGCATACAGGCACTCATCAGAGACATCTAAAACTTGTTCAGAGATGTAAAAATTACTATAATCAACCTCTACTCATAATCAGTTTCAGTGAGTAAGTATGCAGCTAATCTAAAAATTGATCTCAAAAGTGTCTCTAGCTGCATGTTCAAGTGGGACCCAGAGCAAGTGAGGAGTCTGGGGACTCTGAGTGTGCTGCCTGGCCAGGGCTGGCCACGGAGGCTCCGGCAGCACCGGGAACCAACCTGCTCTAGTCCAGGCTCATTCTGCATCAAAACCTCTGCCTCAATTCAAATCGATTTACATCTGCACGAACTGCTCCACCCTGCAGATCTGCTCCCGGTCGTCACTGCGGGCTGATGCAGATACAGCCACTAAGTGCGTGAATAAACTGCAGGGTTTGCATTTACAATTGGGGTTCTGCAGCCAGCACCAGGTATGTTAGAATCGCAGAATCACAGAATCATAGAATCATAGAATGCTTTGGGTTGGAAGGGACCACAAGGATCATCTAGTTCCAACCCCCCTGCCATGGGCAGGGACAGCCCCCACCAGCCCAGGGTGCCCAAAGCCCCATCCAACCTGGCCTTGGGCACTGCCAGGGATCCAGGGGCAGCCACAGCTTCTCTGGGCACCCTGTGCCAGGGTCTCAACACCCTTAGAGTAAAGAATTCCTTTCTAATGTCCAATCTAAATCCCCCCCTCTTTTAGTTTAAACCCATTCCCCCTTGTCCTGCCACCACACTCCCTAAGAAACAGCCCCTTGCCAGCTTTCCTGTAGGTCCCCTTTAGGTATTGGAAGGCTGCAATTAGGTCTCCAAAGGAACATGTAGCCTGTTCCTTTTCATTTGGAGAGAGCAGAATGAACCAAATGGTCTTTTCCTGTAACTGGATCGTAAGAGATCTGATAGACCTCTTATATTTTTTTTGTGGAAATGTTACATTTTTAATACATTTTTTTACAAACCAAATTACCATATTTGGTCTCTTATCTATTCACTGTCATGAACTCACCTCAAAATAAAATAAAGAAATCTAACAATTAGGATTCAGTGTCCAGGAACGATGTTGCCTTGCATGAGAGCCCTGGAAATGGCATTGTCATTTTACCACAAAGAACAGCAACAATTTATTCAGCGACACTGAAAAGCCACCCAAAATCTTTTACCTCTCACAACATTGATTTGATGGAATCCATCTCAAAGAGAGAGAAAGTAATTTTAGTTATGAAATTCTTGCCTTTTCCCTTTCTGCAAGGCTGACCACTGGTGATTATTCGGTGTAAACACCTCTCCATCATAACACAGGCTGTGAACATCAGCGGAGAGCGTGGCAGATCAGCTGAGATTGGGTAATAACAGTCTCCTCTCAGCAGCAGAGGTGACCAGATTTAAACAAGACCTCAAGTACCTATATAGGATTGAACATGGATATCCTCTTTGGGCTATTAATTTACATTAAGGAAAGAAAAAAGAAACAGGAAAATGCAAGCGTTGGAGTAACCAGAGTTTTGACTTTCTTCTTGTAAGTCATTCAAGTTGAAATTACCTAAAGCCTTTTCCTTAGCTATGCGTTTGGCAGATTTCTCTACATTTTAGGGTATAGTCCATTGTAAATAAAAAGATAGGGACATCTGTTACAAGATTAAATACTTCTTATCCTGTTACCTATCCCCTCAACTACTTACTGCCTGCCCAGTTCCCTCACAAGTGTCTCACACTTGCACTTTTCCCCTCACATGCTGAATGACAACCCTGTATTGATCTGGCAAAAAAACCTCTCCTAATTTAAACCCCTTTCAAGCCTTTCCTGTATTGTGACAACGTTGGGAAATCATCCAAAAAAAAAAAAAAAAAAAAAAAAGGAAAAATTATTTGGATGAGGAGAGGCATGAAAAAGTGTATCTTTAAAAATAAAAAGTGTATGTAAGCCCCATGTTCTTCCTCTTTTCCAACCTCATGCTGGTAAGCCAGCAGCAGAAACGTCTCATTTTCAGCAGCCAGTTAGCCAAACTGGTGGGGAGGAGCTCTCTGGCCCCATCCATGGGGAAAAAGGAAGAAATAGGGCTGTGGGGAGAATATCGCTTCCCGCCCAGTGCCAGCAGCTCCTGTGCCGCGGTGCTGTGGCTGTCCTGCTGCATGCACCCGCTCCGGCGAGGTGCTGCAACACCTACAGCTCACCGCTGGGCGATGAGCCGCAGCGGGCATGGGGAGCAGAGCTCAGCTCGTTATCCATCCTCCTCTTCCCAGTAGCCATTCCCTGACTCCTGCCTGTCAAAATGGGCAAGCCCAAATGGACGTCCATGCTGAGCGCCCTGAGTGAGGCCAGCGCTGCTACCGACAGCGCTGCACCACTGACGCTCGGGAGCTGCATGCAACACGGGGCATCGATTGGACCGAATTAATCATTTCACAGATGCCTTTAATGTCATCATTCAATCAATTTGGAGTTTGCTTACACTTTTCATGACTCCTAAGTAATTGCCAAAGTTATCTTGGGGACAAAGGTTCATGTAAATAACTCTGTGCACATGGCCTACTGATGGGGGTGGAAAGCTTCTCCTTTTCTGGAGTCTCTCACCATCTGGAGCTCTGAGAAAAGAAAGCTTTTTTTTTTGCAGTACTGTGCTGTAAAAGTTACTTGGGTTCCACTGGAAAGCACCAAAACAAAAAGGTGGTGTGTTCTCTTCTTTCTCTTTCTTCATTCTCTACCCAGAAGATGCTGGAGCCATAGTCTTCTAAATCGAAATGTTTCAGCTCCCTTGATCGTAACATGCTTCTCCTGCTTTGCATGTTGTTGTTCTTAACTGGACCATTAAGTGCTAATATATTTTTATTGCTTTTTACCACAGTGACTCAAGGAAGAGTCAGATTCTAGAGGAATTATTTTAAATCTGACTCCAGAGGACCTTGGAAAGGACCCTGAATTTGAAATACATCGTTCTGCCCTCTTAGAAACACATTTTGGCACTCCCTGTTTGAAGATATCATAAACGGCATATATGATCTTTTATTCATAATCTACTGTTGCACCTGATACAGTTAGATCTAACCATGATTTTTCTTCATAGATAAATGCATTCTTTAAATGTCTTTGAACCTTTTTTAAGTATGAATGTACCGTACAATATGTTGTGACAACTGGTTAATTACACCTGATTTCTTTTTTTTTTTTTTGGAAGTTTTTCTTTCATGTGCACACTAACCTGTAAATTATGTTTACTTTCCAGTGTCAGTGATACCAAAAACTAAGAAACTATTCATAAAATCAGCTACGAAAAGTTTTGGGTTTGGGTTGTTGGGGTTTTTTTGAGGTTGTTTTTCTTTTAGTTGGCTTGGCTACCGTTTCTGATACGTTAGAGAGAAATTTGTAACCACGCATGTCAAAGAAATCCAACACAACAGCTAGACTCATGCTACCACGTAGATTTGATGCTCGGCATTATGCAGGAAGTCAGATTTCACAGACTGGCGAAGCTGCAACGAAGGTGACGTAGGGCTGAGCTGCTCAGCTCCGCGGCTGGCAGTGGGTGGCTGCCGCAGCCTGGGACAAGTGTTTGTTATTCCCTGAATTCACTGGTGTTCATGCTGCTCTCCATCCCCATCCCAGCGCCTTTCCCCAGGCTATTTGTGGTGCTCACTGGAAACCGTGATAAGGGCTGAGTTAAACTGCTGACTCTAACTACAGCCACGATAATGTAGACTGACGCAAAGTTGTTCCGATAACTGTTATCCTTAAAATCTATGAATCCGTGGGAAAATTATGAGTTGTGAAAGCAGTTATGTACATGAATAAGACAATTCATTTGATCAATCCCAATTTTAGTTCTATTGACTCTATATTCCTTTGGAACAAGAAAATCCATATATCGATAGCCAACATCTCCAAAATCCACCAAATTGAATTAGTGTTAATTCACATTTCATTATAATATTATTTTTATCTATCATCTAGAGCCTGTTATGCAACAAAGCCTACCGTATACAACAGAGTGCCAGGAAATTAAATCAGAAAATCTTACAAAATACATTATCTATATTAAAACTATCATTCTGCAAACATTTAAATTCAGCATAAAATTGATCCACAATATTCCAGAAGGAAGAAGATTGTATTTTGGTCATAGAATTACCCAGACTGGTCTCTTCTGTGTTATCATTCCAGCTTTTATCTTCCTCTCCTTGCAGGTGAGAGACAGTGAGGGATGACAGTGGACGTATACTTTCTATATCTTCCTGAATACCTTTCAAAAGCAGAGGCGTGATACCCAAAATAAGGAATGCCGTATATTCTCAGGACTTGTGCATTTTGAATAATAGTTATATATCACTAAATCCTGATGGTCTTTGGGTTTTTTTTCTCAGTTTCTAGCCAGACAAACTCCCATCCATACAGCTACCCACCAAGCCCAGGAACTAGTAGTTGCAATTTCTTGACTTTGACGTATGGATCTTAGAAAGGTCAATCATAATTTCAATTTTAAAAAAGTTTATATCTTCTTCCATGCATAGTGATTGCTATAGCTCTAAGTTATCAATTGCACCTCAAATTAGCTGCCAAAAGGTTCTCAAATTTTGAAAAATGTGACCTTACGTACCTTAATTTTCTGAAAGTCCATTGGCTATGAGTCATTTCACCCCCTGTAAAACTGGGGAGGACACAAGGGGTCCCCCATCTCCTCCTGCCCTTCTTGCTTCAGGAAAAAACATACCTTGATGGGATTTCCAAGGCCACGAGCCGGAGAGGTGGACGTTGAACTCAGGTGCTGTGCAGGAGTCTGAGCTCTTCCCTGGGAGAGTGTGGGGTCCTCCCCTCTGTATCAGGCTTTTATTTCTGAGGTCGGTTGTACAAATGAATTGTGCAATTATGCTCTTGAACCTTCCTTTTCATGATGAAGTTTTCTGTTGGAAAGCAAGGTCAGTGAATGCATTAGTGGATTCTGGTGTCTTCACACACCGAGCACCAGCCCACAGGGAGGATTTCACATGCTGCCCCAACCTCTCAGAGATGGACATGTGGCAGCTCCAGCTAACCACAAAAAGTGTTGCAGAGGACTAAGTTACAAGGACATTTACAAAGAAATGCCTCCTTTTTTTTCTGTTTTACCAAATCTAACTAAATATTCTTGTCTTACTCAAATTATCTTGACAATTAATCATTTACAGTGGTTTTCTTTTGTACAATACCTTTGCTTCAAACCTCTGCTACACGCACACACATGCACCCGCAGATGTCCACTGAAAGGGTTTTTGCTGAGAACCCCACCAGGTAAAAAGCATTCGAGCCACCACTGCTGTGCACATAATCAAACACGTCTGAGTCGTACCAGTTTAACAGATTACACTTATTAGCTGAGTGACTGCGGCTGACTTTGTACATAGTTTGGGCTTTTTTTTTTTCACAATGACAAGCATAACACTTTAGCTTAAACCTCTGTGGAGGTGATTTAAGAAAGGTCTACTGCTTTATGATTTCACCTTTGAAAGTGCCTGCCTTTGGTCTCAGTCAAATAATTTAATTTTACCCCATGATGTTTCGACCACTTTTCTCTGAAAGCGGGAGAAAACTTGCTTGACATGAAGGACCATAAAATAATTAAAGCTGGTTTGTTAACTGTTTATTTAAAACACTAAAGGAGATCAATATGGTGATTTGCATGAGCAGATATTGATTTGCATGAGCAGATATTTGAGAATGTGAGTAAAGTGTTAATGCTCTTTCTTAACTAACTAATACCTGCAGAACTCTTAAAAAAAGGTCCTACAATTCACTGAATATAGGAGGCCTGAAATTCCCTTCAGTTTATTCAGGCAATTACTGTCGATTTTTATTTTTTTTAAAGGTATAAAAGCTTCATCATGATGGAGTCAATGCAGTTATCAGCTAGGACAACCTAAAAACTGTTCAGTAATGGTACTTTGGGTCCAAGTTGAATAGTAGCCCAAGAAAGGAAGTAATTTCCTCATCCCATTAAACATTTTCAGATTACAAAAGTCCTGTTCTGAGGTGAGACATAACAAAGACATTTCAGAAGTTTTCACCATAAAGCAAAATTATAAACACTCAGTGTTGGAGGCATTCACCCAAGGTGTGCCCAGCCAAGTTCAGCTCTCCCCCGTCTGCTTCAGGGACTTCAGTCTGGGGCTCCTCCTGGAGACTGGTGCTTGCCAGCCTATTACGTATTCTGTGCCATTCTGCTCCTGGCCGAGTCTACCTTTTACAGATAAATATAGAGTTTTTGAACAAGTAGAGGTATAAGGGTGAGGAAAGGAGGTTGTCTAATTACTTGACTCAAAGCAATGACATGATGAAGTGCTGGATTTTCCACCTGGGAAGGGGCAACCCTGGCTATACATATAGACTGGGCGATGAGACGCTGGAGAGCAGTCATGCAGAAGAAAATNGTTGACAGCAAGTTGAACATGAGCCAACAGTGCGCCCAGGTAGCGTGAAGTTGCCACAGGGGAGGGTTAGGTTGGAGATAAGGAAAAGGTTCTTCACCCAGAGGGTGGTGGGGCCCCGGAACAGGCTCCCCAGGGCAGTGGTCACCACATCGAGCTTGGCTGAGTTCAAGCAGTGTCTGGTCAATGCTCTCGGTCATCTGCTCTGATGGGGCTAGTCCTGTGTGGAGCCAGGAGTTGGACTCGATGGTCCTTATGGGTTCCTTCCAACTCGGGACAGTCTATGGCTCTGTGATTCTATGATCCCTTTCCCAGGTGGGCACCATAACAAATTGTTCAGAAAGTCTTTATCCAGTGGTTGTTCTTTGTATAAATGCTATTTTTGGAATAGGAAGAAAGAATGAGACTATACCCCAGTGGGGATACATACTCAGATGATATTTGGGGAAGGATGGATTCAAGGCGCTAGTTTGCATCGGACAAAAACTGACACATTTCTAGAGGTAGGTTTCTCTCTATATTACAGAATTAAAAAATTCACCCTCAATTTGTAAAACATTTGGGACAAAAGTTTTCTCAAAGCTGGTACTTTCCTGTGAAAGACTTCATTTTACTACAGGGAGTGAGAATTTTCTGAGCAAAACATCCTGCTTAAAAAAAGAAATAAAAAAATCCTGCCTGACTTTACTATAAATTTTTCCTTCCATCAGTAATGCTGTTAGTGGAATTTGGTGCATAATGGAGTCAAGGTTAGAAGACTACTGCCCATATGTAAAATAAGCCATTTAAGTATAAAGCCTGCTCTATACTGAGGTCATGGTGGACTGACTTGACTTATCTTTGCTGCAGAGAAGCAACAAAACTATTATTTTTCCTACCTTCTGCTCAGTCAGCCATCTCAGCTCCTATTGATTTCAACAGAGATTCACTTGCTTTCAGGGTTGGTTTGTAAGTTATACTTTGTGCATTTGACCTATTACCAAGATACAGTTTTACCCATTTTCTCCACTTCTATCCATGCACTTTAATCCAAACAAAATTTTACAAAGGAATAGAGCATCTAATTATATAAAAGTCACCTTTTGGAAGCCAAATTAGTAAATATACAACTTTTGAGATGTTCATAAAGACCCATCATTTTCTTTGTCGTATTAATCTTTTCTGTATCATGATCAGAAATAGAATGAAAACAATTTTAACCTTGCCTTCATAGCTGAGGAGCATCTTTACAGAATAGGGTCAGCTTCTAATTTTCTACTTCCACTTACAGCCTGACTTAAGAAATGATTCAGTGTGATTGTGGACAAGATCTATAAATGATGTAGGTGCCTAAAGTGTGACTTTGGTGAAACTGAAGTATCTAAGTCAAAGGTTTTGCTCAGAATGTCTTCCCAGGTGCTCGATACCTCCCTAGGCAAGTCTGGTTTGGCATCGCTGGCTGCTCACATCCTCTCCCCCCTCGGCAGGGTGGTGCCTACTTCCCCCGTCAGGCTGGCCGGGACTCGGATATCAGCCTTCTTTTCCCTAAATCTCTTGAGGGATTTGATCTAATAGCTGTTCACAGATCACAGCCAACAAACGTGTGAAGAATACAGAGGAAGTCACTTTATTTTTAAAACTTGGCCCTCGAGAGCATGATTGGTAGTAGTGCTTATGTGTTATATATGCTAGCTATTTCTTACCGCGTTTGCCCGAGAAATTGAGAATATATATTTAATTTCACCTTCTGCCAGGGAAAGTTCAAACCCACATTTCCAGCCCCACAGTGTAGTTCCTTAACCATTACGCTACAAACTACTCATGGGTTTCTGATCTCAGGACCAGAGGAATTTTCCAAAGACAGTTTAATCTAGCAGCAGAGAGTTTAATTGCTTCTGACCGGGAAGGGAGCTGCACTCCAGGCTTCTGTGTCTGTACAAATGATCAAACCATTTGGCTGCTTCACAGGCGCTGGACGTGACTGCTGGCCTTTCCTGAAAAAAAACATGGACCTCAGTTGGTCTCTGAAGAGACAGGCAGAGGTACCTCTCCCAGGCTGACGGCATCAGATGGACAACTCACCCACCGCAGCTGCCACCCTGCCAGCACACAGCAAGGCCTGGACGTGGGCAGGATGGGAAAGCCTTCACTGTGCTCAGCGTTTGCTGGCACCAGGCACCCCACTGCCCTTACCAGACTCCCTTCCTGAATAGCCTCTTGGGGACTTTCCACATGGTGTGTTCACCATCCCAAAGATATTTCATGCAAAACAAGCAGCTCTCAATAAACTGCTGTTGTTGATACACTTTTCTCTGTTTTTTTCTTAGGTATTTAAATAGTCCATTACTATAGCAACTAGTGCTTCACTATCTTTAATGTATCAAACTTCATTACACCATATGAAGCAAGGGAATATTATTATTTTACTTTACAAAGGTGGGAGAGAGATACAGATACTAAATGTGTGTTTACATAGAAAAGCCAAGTTAGGATTTCAGCAAAGAAGGTGTATACAGTTTAACTCTAATTTAACGGTTATTGGTAACAACAGGAGCAAAGACAAACAATCTAGTGCGGACTAGTAACTGGGAGGCTGAAACTCCCAGCTCACACTGAAACCTACACTGTCACCCGCCCCCTGCTCCCCAGCCGTGGGTCCATGTGTCGGGCAGATGAAAGCCATGCACAGTTTGCAGCCACATACTGTTTTGCCTGGGTGATCTGGGGCCAAGTATGACGGGCACGAGCTTCCCTTTCATCAGTCCTAATACAGTGTTTCGATCCTTACATTTCTGCACATAGGAGCCCGGGTCTGGACAAGGCTGAAGCATCAGTCAGCCAAGAGCCGTCGTCCCTGTGCCGCGCTCCATCCCACTCCTGGGTCAGTGCTGTATTGAGGAGGCAAGCACCACGCCGCACGGGGGTTTGTGTGCCTGTATCATACAGTGCTATGCTATTTAAGACATGTCACTTCTTGAAGTCAACAGTCTTTAACTGCGAAAGCCCATGAATTGACAGCACTTTATTAGCATTGCTGGCACATCGCTCCTGTAAAGCAGAGTGGCAAATGAGGTCACTCCCTCATGTGAAGAAATGCGTTGTATTATTCCAATACTCATTTTGATCTTTAATTTATTTGCTTCATTTAAAAAAAATCACTGACAGTTATGTTGATGCAGAACGTCTGCTAACACCAGTGCTCTGAGGCTTATCAAAGAAAGACATGTTTGAAAAGTAAGCTATATTTTGAAAAAGAAAGAAAAAATCAGAAGTCAGATATAACACAAGGGTATTTTTTCTTAAAACTCTGTCTGAAAATTATCCTCGAAGTTTTAACAGCAGCTACTACTTCAAATAGATTTTCAAATGTTTTGGAGTATTTTTTTTACTTTTTCAATTAAGAAGTTAGAAGAACTAAGTTTAACTCAGATTTAACTTAACCAATGAGTCCGTAATTATAAAATACTGCATATGATCAGGGGATGTGGGTCTAACATGAGTAGAAGTTGGCCACTCTTACAGATCGCTAATATATACAGGCTTGAGAGACGGTCTGCAGAAGTCACCTGAAGTCCCCTTACCGATTTTAGTAAGCTGCAAACCAAAATGTTGAATAGAATATTGCAAAGGCTGACTGCGCTCTGCACCAGAATTTGCATGGAAAACTGTTCTTTACTATGAAATAATTTTCTGGAGTCTCAGGTTACGATTTTGAAATGCTCTGCTGCTAGTCGTGATGGTTGCAAAGAAGAGCTTGAAAAAGCTAGCTGAAGGGAAGGTGCGACAAGAACATATCCCCCAGTTTTCAAAGTCTGAAATAGTGTTTGCGAAAAGCAGGAACGCAGCGTTCATCTGAAAGGCTTGTTAAATCCCGGACCCTGGGGTAACAGCAGGCAGAGAATTGAATGCGTAGGGACCTAAAGAAATAGTGAATTTCAAATCAATATAAAAATATATAACACAATTGTTACTGTAACTGAATGTTGGGGTTTTTTTTCCATTCAAACGCCACTTTCCCTTTGGCCATATTCCTGTTATTATTAGACTAAGCAGCAGAGATTTCATTAATTTCACTACCCCAGTAACTAATCCATAACCTGAACTGCTGCCACATACAAGATCAAAACTGATGTTTAAAAAAAAAAAGAGGAAAATATTATTATAATTAGTGCAAGCACTTCTTTCCGCATTGCAAAGGGAAAAAACCACCCCATTAGTAACACAGGAGAGTCAGTGCTGACACTAGGAAAAGCCTCGGGATGTGCCTTGCTTTGCCGCGTGCTGTAGCGCTCCGTCAGGGATGCGTTCGCTTGCTAAGGGTGCCTGCGTCTGCTTCCCAGAGGGACAAAACCTCCCTTCCCAGGCGGCAAGTCCTCTGCTGATTGGAAGGACGTGGGATGGAGGAGATCACTTTGAGGTGAAGAAGTGCAGGGGAGTGTTCCCGCGGCCCAGCTGCGAGGTGAAACAGATAAACCCCTTGTACTGTTTCTCCCAAGGGAAAAACTCAACACTTTTGAGCCGTTATGTGAAAAGAACATAATGCTCTTCCCAAGCCTCAGAATAATCTTGTGAGATGTCTGGGGGCACCAGAAAGGAGCCCTGCTTGGAAAATGGTTTCCTGAGGTTGCGAAAAATTGTTTCAACTTTGTTTTTCATATTGGGTATAAACCGAAAGAGTCTCATTGGCATATTTGGGGATTTTTTTGAGTTTTTAACAGGATTTTCAGAAGTTGTCTTGAAAATATAAATAGGATAAAACCCCAAAATGATCTGATTGCCAGGTTTCAAGAGGAATTGCCGTTGGCGGCGTGGTACAGCCCACAAGAACCTAAGGAGCCGCTGTCCTTCTTACTCCTTTATTCACCTTATGACATGACCTAGCAAAGGCTGAGTGCTCGATGCTCCCCTCACCCTCCTCTTCCTCCACTCTGCTCTGTCCCTTTGAAATAGTCCATTTACCTCTGCACACTGCCTGGGTACTCCTTGTCCACTATATTAATCTTTTGTTGCTTGGTATGGAGTGATGTGAACTCTCATTGTCACTGGCTTAAAAGCCCCACTTTTAGGAATCATGTGAAAAACATTTCTTTTAAAATGAAAAAAGCAAACATAACAGGTTTTTTTAACCACAAAGGATATATATATATATACATATATATATATATTTAAGAGCATGGAAATATATGAAAGTAACCAGCTTATTGGCACTGAAAGAGTAGACTCTGGATGGATTAAAAAATCCATCTTCAAATATTTCAAGACACATTTTATAACAGACATTTGACTATTGAAATAATAGTAAAAGTAAAAATAATGGAATAATATTTTTTTTAATCAGGTTCTCTCCTCAATCTATAACAATATTCCAGTTAATGACTTGACCTATTATATAGTCCTGTTATATGCTAATAAACTTAATATAGTCTCATTTCAAAAGTGCTTTCCAAGATTATTGTATCAATTATTCTTATTAAAGTCTTCTGATGGTCCTGTGGGGTGGATTGTGCAAATTCAAGGTATATTATTGCACCTCCCTAACACTTTAAAACACGGCTAGCGTAGATGCTCTGTTTTGAGCGTTATTACACCGACACGTTGCTTTTGTGTACCAGCAAACCCCTTCACAGTAACACTGTCAAAGGAAAGTAATGCCATGGTTAGCTGTACATTGAGCAAACTAATGGATCTGAAAGAAATTGCAATGTGGTAAATAATCTTCTGTCTACTATAATTAAGGGTGTAGCTGAGAAGAGGAAGATTACTTATCTGCTAGCATGAAAGGAAAAGACCGTGAATGAAAATAAATTACGTGCAGCCCTCTCTAGCAAAGAGGAGTGCCCCTTGGCGCTCCCTTTGGGAGATTTATGCATTTCTGCAGACGTTCCTGCATCTGCAGCTCCAGCAGCCACTCCTGCGGGCGTGAGTCCCACTGGGCTGGGAGGAGGATGGAGGGGGAACCTGCAACCAGGCGGCTGCCACTGCTTCTCTTCCCTCTACAGCAGGAGAAGGTAACACCAACATCGTGGTGGCACCAGTCACCTCATCCCACACCAGCGACCTAACAGCTCATTAAATGACATTAGCAAATTATTTTCCATTCAGATGTCGCAAGTACTGACATGACATTTCTTTGGCTGACGTGACCTGGTGTATGCCTATGAATATATCACGTCTTATTGAACCACGTTAACTAAAAGCTCCTGAAAACTGGGAAATCTGTAAATGATTCAATAGCAAGGACTGTTCAACTACAACATGAACTATCCTCCTCCTCCCCATCCTGCCCTTCAGAAGTGTTTGTAGGATGTTCGTTCCCTAGACCCCTGCTCTCAGCACACATTAGGTTCGACAGCAAAACCAGCAGATAGATGGAGAATATTTTCACCTGGGAATGATTTCACATTAAATTACTTGCAGGGAATGTAGCACGATGTATTTTGGAGAGTAGTGAATGACCCATCTACCCGTGTGCAAGCCAAAGAGACTGTATCAATACAGTGCCAAGACCAAGCTAACCCAAGCGTTGCATCTCATCTCCTCTTTATCTGTGGGTTTCCTCCCATCTGCAAAGGCAAGGACCTGATTACCTCCAGTGAGAGACAGTGCTAGGGATGAAAAAGCTGGGAGGAATAATTTTTGAAACAGAAGACCTGAATTCCATGAAATATGAAATTATTCGTATTCATAGGAGTTCAGGGACCCTGTGCAGTGTTGCTAATACTCTTGATGCAGGCAAAATCAAACCCACTTTTCTTATGTTTCAGGAGATGTAATCTCACTATCGACCTTGGCATCGTCAAAAAAACAGGCATCTTCTCTCTAGCACTTGCAAGAAAAACACGAGGACACCTCAGAAGGGACAACAAGGTGGCACAGAGTGTTTTTTTTTCTAACTAGAGTATGTGCTGGCTAATTCCATGAGATGTGAGCATCTTATGAAGTTATCATTCCACATTTGACGGTGGATACTCTTACTATCTATACAAACGCTTATTCTTTAGAATCCCAACATTGGGATGCTACACACTGAGTTCCAGAGGTTAATAGTGTGAGAAGAAGGTGGGAGAGAAGATGTATAATTTTATGTTTTCTTACAGGTTTGAAAGGAGAGTGCTTTTATTGAATGTTTTATTCCTCTCACATTAGGAATGTTTATATGATCTCACAGTTTACCTCCTGGTAAATAATATACAGCACTGAATATTTTATTTACTGCTTCCTTTTGTATCACTTCTGCACAAGCTAAACCATCTTATTACTTTCTATCTATCCACATATAATACCAAAATTATCTAAAGGTTTCTATTTTTTTACAGTTTGCATCTTTGCTCAGTATATCCTTTTATTAGTGTTACGCGTTCTATGAAATAACCAAAACTGAAAGACATAATTACAGGCGAGGTCACAGCATTGAGATGATTTGTTGATACTATAACCTCATCGGTAGTTAACAATGCAGCAGAAAGATATCTTAGTATTTTGTTTGCCTTTCATTCTACCATTATGGCCAGATATAGTATTATCCTTTCCACTACACAACTTAAAAAATCCGAGAGAATGGATTAAAATAGATATGTTTACTTTTACCAGCACCTGTAACGATTTTAAGCGATACTTTCTGGTTAAAAGGTGCAGACTTAATGGTTCTTTTTTGTTCTTTTGTAATCATAGCATCTCCTAAGCTGATAAGCATCCTGGCTCCCACAGACCTTAGGAGTAGAAATACAGGCTCATAATCATTCTGAAATCTCCTGGCGAAACCCAGAGGCCAAACTATATTAGTCTGCATTGGTACGATATTGCTTCACAGGAGAACCTGAAGAAATGTAGTAATTTGAATGGATGGGGATTCAGATGGAGGCTTTCATTGAATCTATTTTATCCAGAAAATCCAGGTATGTAAATGGTAAGTTGTGACTCCATGAGCCAGTCTGGGGAACAAACATCCTCTTTAATTGCAAAGGATAAGTTCACAGAATCACAGAATATTAGAGGTTGGAAGGGACCTTGAAAGAAATTCCAGCTCCATTTTCTCAACATTGCCTTTTCCTTTTCTCCTTACAGTTTTGCAGATGTCCTACAGAGTGCCTCCTCATCCCTGCTTTCTGGAAGAGTGGCACAATACTAAGAAAAATGAGGTAGAAATCCTTTTTCTGCCGCCAACTTCCCACATGAGCTGGGCCAAGCTGGTCAAGTTTCGAGTCTTGTTTCTGATTTAAGATTGTGCCAATACGCTTTACTGCAAAGCACTGCCTGGGTGAGGACCCATAAGCTGTATATGCATATATTTGTATAGACACATACATGTAGTGTCAGGTCCTCTGGTCATGGAGAAGCTACATAAATATCCCAGGAAGTTTCCCAGGAAGGTGAGCTCTTACTTTCCTGGGAGTACCAAACTAGAGGTTTTTGCTGTTATTTTTCTTCTCAGTCTAATTTCTAATTTTGTTTACTTTCTTGATATGACCACTGACATCTGAGGAGAAGAGATTGCTGACTGCAAATATATCTCTCTTTGGCAGAGTCATCCCAGTAATTTGTGCTGACCGTATGAATATCTAGGTAGTTAATACAGCAAGGAAAGGTTTTCTTTTCAAAGGGAGGAAAAAAGCTCTCGCTACATGGGTTGGTTGAAAATCAGGATCTCCTTGAACAATTCCATTAGGAAGAAATTTTGAGTTTGAGTGAAAAATGCTTATTTTCAGTTATTTCAGTGTAGATTCAAAATTACTTTATTGAAGTAAGTGAACTTATATTTATGTTACCTTGGGCTAAATGCTCAGACTTTAGCCACACTACACCAGTATGCATTTTTCCCTACTAGAAAGGCAGGGTAGCATAACTTATTTTTTTTAATGGTGAAGAAGGAGGCATTAGCACTGTATTTGAAGTGGAAATTTTAGCTCCTGTGTCACACATCTGCCAGGGAAATGTCACATACGAGCAAAGGACTGCAGCCTGCCTACCTCGGGCAGTAATTACCTTCTTGGCTTGTAGCAGTTTGCTTGTGGTGAATTTCATTTAAAACAAGGTGTTTTCCATATAAATTTGGAAAAAGTGTATACATAACATACACATATACATACATATATGCATGTGTATATATTCTGGCAACGAGAAAAAGCAGTGTAGGAAATACGCAGCCTAAGTGGTATCCCTCTAGTAAGGTCAAGAACAAGACTGAAGACAAGTCTAAGCACATTGAAAAAAAAACCATCCCAAAGTCCAAAATCATGTGGATTTCAGTGCGTGAATTAGTTAGCCTAAAGTCAACCCAATTACTGTCTCTCCAGTGTTGATTCTAATTCCTCCTGGATATTTTTATTCATTTCCTTGAGCTTCCCCCAGGCTGATTTCTGAGTTTTTAAGCTAATTTTTAGGTTTGGGGTTGTTTGTTTTGGAAACTTCAGAATATTTGTAGTTTTCATGTAGCAGATATCATGACTTAATGGACTAAACTCACAGCTCTCTATTTCACACTAAATGAAGGGAAAATACAAATCTGTTAATGACTTATTTTATAACAACTCCTAAATTATGTGAATTATATTTCAGAGTAAAAATAGAAAGGCTTTTAAAATCAAAACTAAGAAGCAATCTGTGTGTATTCAGAATGGATCTTAAATCAAATGATTGGAGGTTGGGTTTTTATTACTGTTGTTACCATTAGGGGAAAAAAAAAAAGCCATTAAAATAACTCAGTATTCCATTTTAAATCTGGTGAGTTTTATAGGAGATCACTGGTTATTGGGATTGAATTTGATGTAACTCCAAATGTCCATTGCAGTGTGAATGCAAAGTTATTAGCCTAGCTAGTGAGATTATTTGGATTTGGAGTTTCTTCTAAAATCACTGCAAACAGAAGGGAGCGGTAAAAGAAAATATCCTGAAATCTCAGTTTAATAGACAGGAAAAACAAGAGGGAAAGGGAGAGAGGGAGAAGGATGGAGCTGATGGTAGATTAAAAACCCTATTGCCCTAACAGTCAACTTTTCAAAGTTCAAAGAAACATAAAGCCTTTATAGTGAGAGCTTTAAAGAGAAATGGAATAAAAATGATCATTCTAAAATTGCTATCATATTCACTTGTGGCTCTATTACTCCAGCAAGACACCCACAGCTTCCCTTCGTGCCAAATGGAGTAGCTCACATGCATCAGCAGACTGACAAGACAAACTAACAACATTTTATGTAGGGAGCTATATTTGATGTTGCTCAGTACAGTCTTTTATAATTCTATAAAACTACAGTGGTGGTTTTTCAAAATCACCGTTACCATTTGCACATACTCATCCTGTCCAGGAAAATACCAAAAATATATTCAATGATTGAGGGTCCCTTTTCCCTACTTCTAAATTTAACATTGCTCTGCCAATAGAATCCCATAGTTTTGGTCCTGTCCTGAAAGTCAGATTTACATTAATTTAACGTTACTATTAATGGACGACATCTATAAGGTCCATGTAGCAGGACCTTGCATAAATTTAAAATATGTCAATAAAATTGAATGCATGCTAACGAAGTAATAATTTGCTAACATTTCCAGGTTCTTTTAATGAGCAGAAGACAAAGGTGTAACTCGAATCATGACTGCATATCGCTATTGCAATTTCATCTTACTCCTTTAAACAAATCTGAACTACATGAGTCAAGATGAGATTGCATCAGAAACGGGATGGAAGGAGCAACAGCAGCTATTTTTCAGCAGCATAATCTCTTACAATATATTCTTGCTGATAACTTTTTTTTCTGGGGGGGGGGCTGTTCTTTTTATGCCGATGCACACAGTTTAAGCTCTCACCTTGAAGTTAATTTTATACTGCAGTAGGCAGAGCAGCCATTATGTAGGAGCAGAATGAAATTCAGAGAAACTGGTTTCACATGCAAACACACGGGACCTGTGAGTGCTCTTGAGCACTCTTGAGCACTTTGTATTGCTGCTGCAATACAAAGGCCTGTCTGCCTGAGACGGTGAGGGAGGATGGCTCAGCAGGAGGACATTCATCTATGACCTGCAGAAATGCAAATACATCTCGCTAAACAGTCACAAGTCACTTAAGTTTAGAAATAAAAATGGTGAGAAATAGCAGGACCCAAAACTCTAGGTATTAAGAACTTGGACTAAAAGTTGAATGCCTCAGAAGTATGAACCAAAAAAAAACCCACCTCGATGCAATGAGCAGAGATGGGTTCTGATTTGCAAGAAATACCGATGACAGAGGTGAGCTTAAAATCGCATTGCTGTTGGGAGCTCAGTTGCCTGAGTTGAGGCTGAGGGAACTGTATCTGTGTTGCCTGGAAGGAAGCCCAGAGGCATCTTGTGAAGGTAGCTGCCCATTGCTGCCCTTCCAGGTAGGGCTTTCTCCTTTTAAAAACCAGGTGGATGATGAGGTACTACTGACCTATACACAAAGTAAGAGTTTCTGAACAAAAGTCCCATTTCTGGACTTGTGCTAAGGAGATACGAATTCTTCTTCCCTTGTGCAAGGGGGTGCCTGGCCAGAGAGACACCCTCCAGGTCTCCTATTTCAGCTTGCCAGAGGACCAGAAGTGGGAAGGAACATGATTTTCTGAGTTTAACATTTAGAGCTCTCAGCTGGTGGAAATCATGTCTTGCTCCCATATATCCTATTCTTCATACTATAAATAGTTATCAGATATACATGGAAATAACTCTGATTAACAGAGCATTATCAGAGAGAACAGGCATGAACACAACTACGAGAGAAAAAAACACCAATGAAAGATGTTTTGAGATGTCTAAGGGGTTTGTTTTCTTCACGAATAATTGGGTACTGCAAGGTAAGTCTATTACTTCTGCACGAATGGGATAACTGAGCACGTTCTGCCATACAGAATAAACTGGATAAAATTGTGAGGAATTCAGATGAACTGACAGCATTTTTTTTTCCTTTTTTTTTTCTTTTTTTTTTTTTTGTGAGGACAGGGAGGTGTTTAGGGGAATAGAGACACAGTGACACTCTAGAGTGGTGACTCTAGTTTTTCACCTGGCATTTCTTAGGTGAGAGACAGGTGCTGGGAACCAATCATAGAATCACAGACTGGTTTGGGTTGGAAGGGACCTCAAAGATAATCTAGTTCCAACCCCTTATTTACTCTATGGAATCCCTGTGGTGCTGTTTATCACCTCTGGGAGGGAAGTTCGTATTCTTATCTTACTTATTGTGTGGTATCAGCTTATGATAACATAGCATCAGTGGTCATGACTTTAAGCTGGTATATGTATGTAACGATTCTGTTGTGCCCATACCTTGAACAACATGTCTCAGAACTGATTAATAATTGCAGCCAGCCTATGGGGAAAACTGAGGGGGATACCTTCTCCCACTCGTTCACCCCGTCTTCTCCCTTTTACCTGGTTGCAAGAGCTCTTGAGAGTTTAGAATGTCCTTGGGACGTTCAGACCATTGCTTTGGGCCAAGAGACTGTTGTGATAGATGGAGTCTAAGGTCAAGTACTAAATGAACTCGACGGACATTTTAGAGGGATGGCCCATGGACTGATGGGATGCAATCTGTGTATGATCTGGACATGNTCTGTGTTATGATCTGGACATGACATAGATGGTATGGGATAAGGGGTGGATAATGTCCTGGCTTTGGCCAGGATAGGGTTAATTTTCAGGAGCCAGGCCAGGTGAGTCGAGCAGGCCGGGGCTATTCCATACCATGTGCCATCATGCCCCTATAAAAGGGGGCTGGTTGGGAAGGGGTCGGCTTTGCTGCTCCAGGATGGTCTGGCTGAGTGTCTTGATTGGTTGGTTGGTAGGTAAAGTTCTCTGTTTGTCATTGCCTTTGTTTACATCCCTTTATAACTACTGCTGCTTTGTTGTTGTTTTCCCTCTCCCTTTGTTGGCCTATTAAATGGTTGTTATCTCAACTCAAGGACATTTGCCTTTTGTTGTTCTCAACCATGACACCTCCACATTCATGATGTTTATGTTGACCACAACCCAGTTTTAGATCTAGTAGTTCTTGGCCAAAGAAATAAGGCCAAGAAACCTACCAAGCCACTTGTGACACACACACAGATGCACCCCAGTACTGGGGTGTGCATTAAAGCCTTTTGCAGGATCAAAGCTTTGACAGGAGAAGCTGTGAAGGGGATGTTCTTGGCCTTTCTGTTGGGCAGAGTAGAAACCAGTATTTATGTACAGGTGCTTCCTGACTGTGTTCCCCATCCATAGCCTTTACACAGTTTATTGCTTTTACTGGTATGGGAGTGGAGCAATACTATGCTGGGTTGCTGCCAAGCTGAGGATGCTATTAAAACTGCATTTTAAGGTTTACATTTTGAGTGCTCTTTTATGCAACTTTAGATTTTGGCTGAAATGTTGTAATGCTGGAGAAAGGTCTAAAAATAATACTTTATAATTGCAATGCATAAATCTTACATAATGCTGCTTTTCAGCTGCGACAGGTACGTTTGCAATGGGAAACTGAAACCCTTGGTGCTTCTGGCTACAGCAGAGATTCAAATGGCGAGGAAAAAAAACAACGAAAAAGTCTTGTTCTTTCCTGTAGAGTGTTGTTCGTTTTTACTGTGAGTATTCATATCTATTCCTACTGGCACCTCAAGACCTGAACAAGATGCGAACCACGGCACAAATACGGAGTACATGAATTTACACAAGGACACGGCAGACAGGACTAAGATGGCAGCAAATCCGTTAGGGCTGCAATCTTTTTTTTTCTAGGCTTGAGTAAGGGTTGATCTAAGTGAGTAATGGGGACAGGCTGGGGCAGCGATGGAAACGCATGAAAATAGGTGCTAAGGTGAAGAGGCTGACAGGAGCTGGCAGGATCCTTCCATGGTAGGGCAGATCAACAGAAATTTTACGTGTCTGAGCTATAAGCAATCAGTGCAAAGCATTTAGCAAGCAGCAGGCTGAAGTCTGGGATTCGGGATCTCCTTTTTCTCATCTTTCTGTTCATACCTTGTATTAATTTCTCTGAAATTTAAAATATGGTTGAAATAAGGGAATTATAAGTTAACTGATCACGTACAGAAGCACAAAATGATAACTGATAATGTAGACAACTGGTGTCTGTAGAGAAGTATAAAAATACACCAAGTATATCTCTGAATATAAAAGAAATTTCAAAACAGAGCTATTATTTAAGCATCTGTCAACTTTAAGCAGAAACACTTTTCCTGTTTAATTTGGGTGAGGTGTGAGATCAGTTTTTACTCTTCTGGATTCACTTTTTTGCATCCCTAATTTTTTAGTTTGGTAAATAAAAAGCGTATAATTGCCATAGCTATGGCTATATCTTTGCAATTTAAGGATCAGAATGCAAATTCTATCTTGAAATTATTGGACATTTTAATCTCGTCATCTAAGGACTTCAGAATATGATTGTACAGGTGTGTACTGACTTCCTAACAAGGTCCAAAATGCAAATCCCTCTCAGTAAGCCAGTTTTTATTCAGCAAAGATGTAAAACTAATAATTAAACCAATTTTTTTTCTCACCATCATTAGCTGGGAGAGGAGAGAATACTGGGCAAGAACAAGACACCTGCTTATTACTCTGTAAGATATTTTCATATTCCCCCGTTGAGCATGTTATGAATAATGGCTTTTGATAAATTTCTCCAGTCTTATTCAAGGAAAAATTGTTGTCTTCATCAGCAGAGGCAAGAGAAATCTTTTTTCTCTTTTTCCTTTTGCCCAGATCTCATATTTCTGTGGTTGCTATAGAAAGCTATTACTGGAACTCATATCTAATAAGTTTTCTTCTCCATCACCAAATAACTCTCTAATACCCAGTATTCCTAGGTGTTTGTTTTAGATATTGTACTCCAAGATCTCTTTTTTCTTTTTCTAACCTGTAAAAGGGTCAAAGTTTTCTTTTCTCCCCAGACACCTTCCACCTTCAAAATTTCTGAGCTTAATATAATTCCTCCATTGTCAAGCAACAGCCACCAAGATATAGAGCAAACCACTCTTGTTCTGCTTTTGCTCTGTTGTGAAGACAGCATTTCAGGTGAGCGCTGAATAGTTCATGGTTCCTGCTGCATCTGACAGGGACCAGCTTTGGTTGCCTGACATTTTCAGGTGGACTGATTTATGCAGGGTGGCAAGTCTTTGCGTGTTTCTTCCATAGTACCAGGGATGCTGTTAGCCTCGGGAGCCAGGACGGGAGTGTGGGAATGGGAAGTGGGGTGGGCAGGAAGAGTTGGAAAAAAAAAAAAAAGGAAAAAAAAACACCTAGCCAAACCCCCAGGAAAAAAGTGCCAAAGCTCAGAACTAATGGTTTTTTTTTTTCCATTTTCAGATAAAATAGCCATGGCAGCAGCCTTGCTTCTGAAAAGCAGATGTAAAGTGGGTGACAGGAAAAGGGTGAACTTAGAAGTCTAGAGAGCAGCTCTTACAAAACATGCAGCACCCATTTTTACGGGTGACTGGTAGGAATGGAGTTTTGCCTAGGGCAGCAGAGCCCCTCCAGTCTGGCCGTGTGAAGGGATTATTCAGGAAAGCTGTTTTTCAGTGAGTGTCAGGTACGTGCAGCAGATGATGCATAACTTGACGATGCATCATTTATGCTATTGTCCTGTGAGGGTTATGAATTCCAAAATGTAAAAAGCACTGTATGACACACATCTACTTTTTCCCACTCCCTTTAGTGAAATACAGGAGTAAAGATGTACTAAAAGCAGAAATGTTAGCTGAATTATACCTCATCACAAGAGTTTTATATATCAAACAAAAAAGATTCATACTTTAATTATGCAGAGTGAAATGCAATAGTAAACTCAAAGACTTTTTTTTATCTTAATGCTTAAATGTTAAGCTAGATATAAAAAGGATGCATAAATAAATGATAAATTGTTGATTACTTTGAAAGCTTATTTGAAATTTGTGTGCTGTGCTGCTGACAGTGAGTGTCCTGAATTGGCCTAACGGATGCAACTTAATGTAGGAAACACCACAACAGCATGTACATTCACCTGATAGCGAGATGGGGGCTTGGAGTAGGGTTCAAAGTTCTGAAGTGATTCTGTCCACATGAAGATAGAGCCATTACATAATCTGCTACAACAGCTTTGTCAGATTTTTAGCACTGTAACATAGAGGGAGAAGAATAACTATAAATTCAGCCATTAAATCTGGCCTGGACTCGAAGCACGCATACAAAAAATGTGACTTCGATTTCCCTGTGTTGAGTATTCCCGTGTAACACAGAACTACGTTTAGCTAGTTCCTCATTCCCTGCCTTATTTCTACCAAACATCGCATTTGTACAGATGCATACTCACACTTCACCATATCTACACTCATTCCGCAGCATTTTTACTGTGCCTGAAATTGGTACAGAAGTGGCAGAGCATGGCTTTAATGGTCTGGCTTCAAAAGTATACCTATTCTTCAAGCACTGCGCATTCTCCCACTTCAAAAAGGGAGCTACTACCCTTAATCAGTCCTTTTCTTCAGGTTGTCATGATGTCTTCCTTCATTCTGTCCTGGTATCCTTGCTCAGGTGTTGGCATTCATAGGCTCCTGGCAAGCTCACAAATCCTCTCTCTACCACCCAACGGGATGAGCACTGTCTTCAACAGCTGAGGGCAAGGCAGGTGGGCAAGACAGCAAGCAACAGCACGGTCCTTCTTTCTGCAGCCTGTGGACAGGTCAGGTGTTACCAAGAGCTAACACACCAAGGAGCGGGATGGCATCTGAATCTCTGTTTGTTTTACAACTCTCCCTGCTGTTTGATTAGAAAACCAGGGTTAGTTACTACCCTTGGGAAACCCCACTGCCCTCCCAGGAAACTGCTGTGCTCTGGAGGTCTACGTGAATATTGTGTAGCTTATGCTACCCTTCTGGGGATAAAGATATTTGGTAAAGTGGAAAAGGCTTTTGTGTACGGCATGGAAAAGCCAGAGGAACATACTATCACAGCCCTTTCCATCCACAGCTATTTTATAGAGCCATACAGGCACTGAAATCAGCTGCTCTTTGAAAAAACTCGGACAAATGGAGAATATTTGATCCAGCAACGCATACTTTTCGCTAGATTAATTTCATGTTATTTAGACCTCTCCTGGAGGAACTGGTAAATGAGCGGAGCAACCAAAGGCAATGCCTGACAATTTTATCACAAAGCCAGCATCCAGTGGAAGAGCAGGGCCTTGCCCCACAGGCATTGCCCTATCCACGTTCACCCTTGAACGACCTTATCGCTGGCAGTCCGGCTCCATCTGTGCTCCAGCCTTAACGGGTTGTGGGTTTCCTGTCAGCGCTCTGTAAAATCAGGAAGGCAGTTTAACTTGTCTTGAATTCCCATAATTAAGATGCTTTTTGCATCTGATGCCTCTCTGCGTGCCGAACACAGATCACGTTTCCTGGATCTTCCCCCTGCTTCTTCCCGTGCCATCCACCACCCACCTCTGCTTGTGCTGGCTGCCTTCTGCACTGCGCAGGGAAGGGCAACATATGCTCCATAATCAGGAGCATCTCCCCTCCAAAATTTGGGATGGATGGATGGCCAACCGCAGCATGACAGGCGACAGACAGAATGCAGCTCATGCGTAGGACCTAAGGGTAGGGAGAACAACGCATGCCAAAATCTTCGAGGTCTGGGTATGCTCCTGGTGGGTTTTGATGCTGGGCCAGACCTGCTGCTCCAACTCCTTGGCTGCTGCGTGTGCTCACTCCCCCAGAGGAAAACGCGTTGGGGCCGCATCTTTGGGAAACTCACATGAGCGCTAAAGCCAGGGGTTTCACCTTGTGCTGCCCACTTCCTTAGAGAGGAGCAAATGCTTCTGCCTGAGGTGGTGATGAGGAATGCAGGTCGCAGGAAGCGGGATCACGGTGCCGAATGCCAGGGCTGACGTCCCGCAGCCCTGGGAAGGAGGCCAGTGTGTCTCTTGAATCTGAATTTAAAGCCCTAGGCTGCCAGGATTTTGTTAAATAGATCTCATTCTCTATGCGCCGGACCAGATCTTGCACTTTGAGCATATCGCTCAAGCTGCTGACAACAGGGTTCAGCGAGCTGAACCTGCAGGATCAAACTCTGCCCGGTATGTAAAGTCTGAGCTCAGGCAGCAGGCTGGGCTTTAAAGGAAGGAAATCTCATATTTATTCATGATTTAATTAAGAGAGATCAGGCTTTTCACCCTGTTTTGAATATACATGAAAACAAATATATAGATAAGGCTATCATTCCTCATATCAGCCCTGTGCTTCTGAACAAAATGCAGCAGTTCCAAATATTTTTGATAGAGTGATTTAATCCATCACTGGGGTCAGACCCTTCTTTTCTCGTATAGGGATTTAAAGCCTGGTACTACAGGTTTGAATCTTGAACACCAAACAAAAGACACATGAAAAGCAAAAATCCCTCACTGAATTTTCTTCAAGCCTTGTTTGAATACAACCCTCCCTGTGCTCTGGGTTTTATTCATTAAAATAAAGCACACAAAATAACTCTCACCTACTATTATTAATCATAAGGATTTGCTCGGGAAAACAAATATACTTGGGCTTTCAGAACAAATCAATTCAGAGAAAGGGAATATTTTGGCTGCCATGGCAGCCCAGAAGAGGGTAAAAACAAACATCTTTGCTGCACTTAGTTCGCAGCTGACTCTGAGATGGACTGTTGGTGATGTGTGATGCTATTTTTAAACAGCAATTGTTTAATCACTTCTGTTCCCCTGGGCTGAGACTAAAAATGATGCCTACAGAGCACTTTGTCTACAAGCAGGTAGAAATAATTCGATCACATGCTTTATGGCTGCAGCGGAGATGGAGCTGTATGAAGTATCGGCAACACGTTTCACAAAGAATCTAAATATTGAGCAGAAGTGAGAGCGTGTTGATCATGACACCTAAGTGGCATAACATCACCAAGTGATCTGCTATGAAACACATCAACATCTCCAGCAGGAAGGGCTTGCTTAAAACTATATTCTTCTCTGGATTCCATGTTTTGCTGCAGAGTTAACTCTTGGGGTTCATGTACCCACTCTACATGAAAGGCATAGATAACTCTGAAGGACATATGTAATTGCACATAAGCATTTCAAGTGTGGGTAGTTCTGAAATTGTTTACTGGACTTTAGGTTGGTTTGTAATCGCTCACAGCTCTATTGCGGACTCTCATGAAGGAAATCAGAATGAAATACAGGTGGATTTGCCAGGAAGACAGTGTGACAATGTCTCATGGACAAGATCTGAACCGTAGCTTCAATGCAATTCTTGAAAAAAAAAGGGGTTTCTATATCTGGACTTTCACAGCATACCTTGATCTTACTTGTAATACAGAAACAATTCCTATTATCAATGTTAGAAGCAGTGACTCTGGCAGAAAAGCATTCATTTCAGCAAACTGGAGATATTTTCTCGGTCAAACTGTGATGTAACTCTGTGCAAATCAGCAGCATTATGCAAGCGAGAAACTTGACCCAATAGATAGATCAAACACTTAAACCTCCAGCACACAGAGTAATAGCCCGGCTTCACAGATGTCAATGGGAATTTTACTATTGACTTCCATAGGGCCAGGATCTCACCCATATCTGCATAGATGATTAATAGCTCCCCTGCCTTTCAATATCCTCTCTGGCTAACAATAAATTATCTCTGCCAGTGATTACTTTTAAGATGTAGCTCATAAAAATGCTTGTGAAAAGCAAATAGTTTTGCCTTTGGGACAGACTATATTAAAGTAAGTGTTGGATATTTTTGAAATCTTCCCCAGATGGATTGCCATAGGGCACTCCAAGATCTTCCTGCCTTCATTTCACATAATCCCAGCCGCTTGTCCTGCTATAGCGTTATCCTTGTAGATTTTTTTCAGAAAGAAGTAATTAAGCTTTCTATCAAAGTGCATTTAATATGAGTGTTTGTTAAATGGTTTTGCCTCCTTCCTTGTTTATGGGTTTGCAGAGATACTTTTGTTTACTTTGAGAAAAGACGTAAATGCAGTCCTTGGTGCCTGGTTGTGGTGGTTTGGGGTTTTTTTGCATACACAAGTACTCCTAAGAAACAGTGCTCAGAACAAGCTGATGGGGAGAACCTGTTATTGTAATTTTATTTTCATCGTCTTAAAATATTGGCCAAGTGCCAGTTTCAGGATGTGCGTCGCGAGAAAGAAAAAGCCTTACTGATAAAGAGGGAAATCAGCTCTGATTTCGAAAGATGCAGGACCCCTTCATTCAATAATCTTCCTGTGGGTGTCTGGCTATTTAACTCAGACAAGTCATTCCCACTCCTGCCTGTCCTTCCCGTTTTTCTTTATTTGAATAAGCTTTTAAGATCAGCTGGAGAAGGCTTCACTGGGACCGCTATTCCGACGTGGCCCAGCTGCCAGCAAGTTTCTCTTTCCTGTTCATTTCTTGGGTTACCCCTTCTTGTCTTACCTTGCTCCTTGTATCATTCGTTCACTCTTCAATCTCCTGCATTCTTATTCAGAGGAAGGGCACCAGGTTACTGGGGTACACAAGGCTTCTGCATGTATTATGGCAGACAAATTGTAAACCACAATGTAAGTGATGTCATCTTGGCTTGTTTGTGATACTGTAGAAATATTCATTCTCCTTGGGGACTCCGGTAGTGACTTCCACTTTCTCCACAGAGAAAATCATCATTTACTGCTACCCATGAAAGAACTTCCTCTCTCATCCTGCTGCAATTTTCTTTTAAGACTTCTTTGGCAGGAATCCTGAAAGCCCTTTGAAAATGAACACATGGATGTTGAACTGTGTCCCTCTTACATGGAAAAGCAGCTGAGCCTCATTTTTCTACATGTGGGGAGAAGAGCTGTCATGCTGTCATCAAGGAAAAAGGGCTGGAGAACAACAGGGCCATATTCATCTCCTCATGATTAGACCTGAAAGTGAAGTCTCAGTACCACAGGCCAGGTCCCTCACAGCCACAGACATACACGTGTGTTTTGATGTCACCTGCCTTCTTTTGCTGCTGTTCCAGCGTTAAACCAAAATTTTGAAGCCCTTGAAATTATTTTGCACATCTAAGTGGCATTGGATATTACCTAATATTGAGTGCCCTTTTATTTCTGTATGAGTGCACAGCCTGCTGCTGCTTTCTCTTTAGATGGGCATATAGCACACAGCCATGAAAGAGCTTCTCAGGTTATTGAAGTGAGTACCCATATGAACCAGGATCACTGGAACAAGGGATCGGTTTATCACAAAGGTCTTTCGTCTCTCTACTCGTCTCCTTTTCCTCCAGTACCACTGCCACTGCCTGCATCCTCATCCCAGGTAAAGAAGGTGGCAGAATTTGTACCACCCATTCTTTGGAGGAGGGAGGGAGAGGGGAAGAGGCGCAAATCAACATTCTGAATTATAATCTCATTTTCAAGAAGAATCTATCTAAAGCCCTAAGCAGTGACTGTGAAACTATTATCAATGAAGACCTACATAGCAACTAGCTAAAGGAAACTTCTTACAGATCTACTCAGGGCGCACTGCAGAGCTCGGAAAGGGAAACAGGCTTCTGAGCATCCCGCTAGATCAGCCATGTCCAAGTGCGCAAGAGTCCTCCCTGCGAGGGAAGGCTCACAGCAAGTGAATTGGACTGCAAACCGAGGAGACTCAAAGTCATTCTGTGGGAAGAGTCACTCTGCAGTTTTAGGGCAGGGATTAAATTTAATGTACAGGGCCAAGCTACCCTCATTTGTGCGCTCGCACACATAGCAGAGCTACCTGCTTCTGCTATAAGGAAGAAGAGTTACGTAAAGATGAATGTGATCTTTGTTTAGAAGTTGAATCTGAATTTTCAATACCTTGTTGTTTCACTCAGCATCATTCACCGTATTGTCTCATTTCTAGCTCTCTTTCTCCTCCATGTAGCAATTTCTGAGTTTTGTTGTTATTCCATCTACTGACATGAAAGAGTAAATGCTGTGATTCCCTAACAGCATTAGCTGAATAAGCCTGGGGAAGTTAACCCCATCAGAGGGTTTCTGTTCCATTGTGAAGCACGTTGTAGCATGTTTCACAATGACTGCACCTCTTGAACTTATTTTTTTTATATACCAGTTGATTTATTTTTTCCACGGTACTTTCCTTTGCCTCTTTTGTCACCTTCCTTCTTCGTGTTCCATAAGCGCCTTTCTGCAGACCTAAGATGCGCCGAAGGTAGGCAGGTATTTGACAAGGAGGTATTTGACACCCCCAAGGTCATACGCGTGAAGTTTCACTAGCTACGAAGCGCAATGTTTACTCTAGCATCAGCCAGCAGATAAAAGGACAATATATTTTAATGTTCTGCCAAAGATAAGCAGAAGGAAGTTATATAAAACAAGAGATTAACATAACTTTAAAACGCTTAATTTTTAAGTATGCATCATAACTAACTCGTTTCTTTCTTAATAGCATATATGAATTTATGTCAATTATGTTATTTTGAGAACTATGCCATTAGAAGTCACAATATCCTTTTGCAGTTTCTACGCCTATAAGCCTTGAATTCTTCAAGTTTGTTGGAAAAGGAACTATTCTGCCTTTTGAAATACATTATAACTGTGAGGGAAGACAATTTATCAATTTATATGGCCACAATTAAATAAGTTATATTTAGAATTAACTGAAGCTCTTAACCACCCCTCCCACACACAGTTCTCAAAAAAATAAAAATATAATGTAAATAGTAATTGGGGTCAGATTTATGTTAACCACTGTAATTTTCCTCTGTGAACTATATCTTGAATAGGGGGGAGCTGCTTGTTTTTAAGGTTTTAGTCTCCTTTTGCCCGAGATTGAAAGATTTTTCTGTTTTATGCCTAGTTTAAAACAATTATTTGATCAGTAGCCTATGGGGGGCACTCAAGTACTGCAAACAGATCCTACTCCTCCCAAACTAGTCAGGTTATGCAGCGATGGAACGGGGCAGACCCTGGGGCACATTTTCACATTACCTTTTATATAGAGAACAAAAGTGAGTAAAATAAACCAAAACTTTTTTTTTTCTGTCGCAGCCTGACTATTCCCCGATGAACGACAAAGTGATATTAAAAAGGTGCATTTAAATGACACACAGAGTCTGATTATGCTAAAAGCGTAAAAGCATCGCACAGACTGTGGAGCTTGTCTGAGTTTTTTAAATTCTCAACAAGGTACCTTGTACATTATGTTTCAATGGTAGATACAATTATTATTCACCTACTGAGTTTTTGGGATTCTTTTAAACTTTAATGACAGTCACACTCTGTTCTTGGTTTTATGGAGTGAAACAATTATTTATTCAAATTGCTTTTGGATTTATTTCCTTTTTTTGCCATGAAAGAAAATTTTGCCTACTGTTGTAGTCATGGCTGTTTGCCACGGCAGTCATTTGGACTGCTACCGTAAAGCCTTTATCTGACGGCAAAAACCTTGTACCAGATGTTCCTTTATTTGATCTGTTTTATGATTAATCAGATTTAGCCCAAAACCAGAATGAAAATCCTACTATGGCACCTGTCTGCCATCACACAATAATTTGCGTTGAAGTTGAGGGGTGGAGGAAAGGCTCATTTAATCTTTAAAATGCTGTGGTGCAGACCCATAAGTTTTCGTTACGATAGATTTTGGAGCAAGATACTGTAAAAGTGAACATAATAGCTGTGGGCAGGATAACTTTTCAAACATGTCAAACCAGTAAACACTACTAATTTATCCTAAAGGAAACATTAAAGGAGGTTTGGATAGGAAACAGCTACGCACACCAGCTCTCGTGCCTGGCCAGGCAGCACTGATGCCGCTGCAATGCAACAGGGCTGGTACGATGCACCCGCGGCCATGGGGCTAAACCCCGGCTAAGTAATAAAATTCAGCTTCTCTGTCAACTAAAAAGTGCCAGAAAGAAAGTGTTTGCACAGGCTTCTTCAGGAATGCACGTGTCCAACATTTATCAAGAAGGGGAAATGTTGTGAGTTTATAACAGTGATGAATCAAGCGATGTGGAGGTATGTTTGGGATGGAAAGGGAGCACTTCCCTTGGGAAAAGCACCTATAACATAACCCCACAGCATCAGGAAACATGAAGTGATACCACCGCTTTACTCCAAACTGAGATATCTTTTTCATGATATACAACAGGTAGTGGCAACTTTACAATAAATACATTAATTTATAAATTATATTTATTTATCATTTATAATAAATGCATTTATTACAGCTGATTTTACTGCCATAAGGAGGAGTGATTTATGTACTTCCAAGGGATGCTAGATAACCACGAGCTTCCCAGGTTTGTTAGTACGGGCACACCGATTTGTGTGGTATACCATCTTCCACATTATATGCTGCACAATTGTGAATCTATGATGGATACATGTCATAAAGGGATCCATTCACAATACTTATTAAGTAGCACAAATTCTTTTCGATTTCAGTACAGCCAGATATAAGTCTTAATGAAATACTTGGGGCTTTTTAAATATTACTTCTACTTTCTGTGCTTCTGGCAAATGGCAAATATATGCTCCTGGAGAGCAGTAAAATACGGAAACCTAATAGAAGATTGTGGAAATGGATAATGACTTCTGTCTAATGACATTAGGTATTATGTATTATTTTTATTTTAATCATTCACTATCCCACTAGGATAGAAAGATCCCACTAGGTTATTCCTGATGCTGTGTTTAGGAAATAAAAAAGGTAAATAAAGCTCTACGCTTTAGTTCACAACACTTCCGTGACGAAATTGAAAAATTCAGTAAATTAGCTGCATTGACATCTAATAAAAAAAAAAAAAAAAAGATGAGTTCTCTCTTTAGGCAGATTTCTGAACAGGTCCTGCGTGAACGTGATAATCTATGAAATGAATCCAAAGTTACTATTCATAGGGACGGTTACCTCTGCCACCCCTTGGTAGTGCTCTAGAGGTACTTGGGTCTCCAAATCTCAATCATTTCAGTAACTGGTCCTGCAGCACTACTGATGTGCAATATTTACATTTGCGCTTAATCGTGTGCTCATGGGTATTTGTGAGATGAACTCAAGGTGCCCACTGTCTTGGAAAATCACGTTTTATTAAACAAAGGTAATTTTATTATGGTACTCGGAGCTACAGAGTACATTTATTTTAGGATAAGCTGAAGAAAGAAGTACTTTGAACTAGTTAATATGCCACGTGGTCTTGACACAAATTTTACCATGAGAGTTTGAAACAGATTTAATCAGATATTTTTCTCCTTTTTTTTTCTACTTTTCTTATTTTTTTCTTAGCATTGACCATAAACATCATTTTTTTGGACAAGGAGTTTCTACTCCACTTACTGGAAGGAAATTTGATCTTTCCGTGCACATTGGTGCAGCATCTCTGAGTGCAGGAGGGTGCCAGGTTAAAAGAAAGTTGGTCTGTTTGATATAAGCACCTTAATGTATTGCGTAATAAAATAATTTGAAAGTCTCTTTTCAAAGAGATTCTTTTTTTTTCCCCCTCAAATTTGTCCTTTAAATGAACCTCAAAGGTGATGCATTTTATTCTGTTCTAATAACTTTTATAAGCTTATTTTTATGAGGCAAACACTGCAATCAGCATTAAGATCTCCCATTTCTGTCTTTGCTAAAGCATACCCAGTTAACTTGTCCCAAGCAGATGTCTGGGTACCATACACTGGCGTTCGGCTGCCTTGTCTTTAGCAGGTTTGCACCAGTTCGCTGCGATTCCCCTGCGCAGGCTGATGGTCCAGTACCACCTCTCAAGCATGTGCAAGCAAAATGATGTAACAGACTTCTTTTACAATAGTCGGAAGGTGAAGGTCATGAATACATCAACATCATGGTTTCCAGGTTTAGGACTTCCGAATTTTCTTATCACATTTATTGTTGCACTTGTGAGGCAGGTCTTCACACTGATCCATTTTCATGCATTTTTTTAATACCTTCCAATTTACGTATCAAAGCCATGCCAAAACATCTCGAATGCCAGGCAGTGATTTCCACCCATGGCACTTGGTATGCAAATATACACATTAGAGCTCACACATGAAGAACTTTTCCAGCAGCTGTTGAAGATGCACATTCAGAAAGCCTGTAATAATGAAACCACTGTTGCACTGCAGTAATGAAAAATTCCTTCAGGGATGTTTTATCCAGTAGGGATAGCTTGTAACACAACCCCCTGAATTCAGATAGAGTTGGGGTTTTTTGTTCTTTTTTTTTAATCTTTGGTCTTTTTTCCCTTCTCACTCCTCTCAAAGACTTTCTTCCTTCTTTCTGCTCCTGTGTCAGCTGCTGCCTGGCAACTTTTCTCTATCTGGTGGGACAGGGCAGGGCACCCGACCGCCTTCAAACTGGCTGCCAGCGCCATCCCCTAGCAACCCGGCCGGGCGCCTGTGATGCTCTCCAAAGGGCCGCACGCATCGCCAGCAACCTTTGGAGCCACTGCCCCGCATCCGCAGCATCCCTTAACTCTCCCCCATCACATCGGGCGGTGGGGGAATCACTGATGTGACCGTCCCCACCTACCTATGTGCCTACTTGAAGGCCATGCCTGATACACAGTAAATAAGAACGCCATAGCCCAATTTTCAGTGATGAAGTCGAGGCAGTTTCATAGTGACTAATGTCAGAATTACCTGCGGCTGGTAATTAATATTCCTGTGTTGTGTTACACGGTGAGGACGAATGATTGGTTCTACTTTGTTTAATTTATCTCAATAAGAAATTTACCTTGATGAATTCATTTATTTAACCTGTCAGTGTTAATAACACTGATTAGGAGGAAGAAGTTATAAAGCACCATAGGAGTAAACAGATTTCTGACACCATTTTTAACTTTGAATTTGCTGTCCAGCAGTACTTCACTCCAGCCTCATCTATTACTTTTTTTTTTTGGCTGTAGCAAGGAAAAGACATTTCTACACACTCAATTTCTTTTTGTCTCTCTCCTCCGTATCTGCTCTTACTTCAACTCCCCAGTGCTTCTGGTTCAGTTCTTTCAAACGGGAGTGGCTGGAGTCTTCAGGAAGTATCTGACAAACCGATCTGGTTCCCGACCTGTGTTATCTGTCCCCAGCCCTGCGTCTCTTGACGCTCCCCCACCACACAGAGATCCGAATGAAGCTGTGTGCATGCAAACATCGGCAGGCAGGTGGGAACCACAGACACTGTATCCAAGTAAAATCTCCATTTTCTTCCCCCCCCCCCCTCAGGTCTGAGGTATAGGAGAAGCATGTTGTCCAGCAGGTGCTTGCTTACAGCATTTGGATTACAATACACGTAGAGATACCAGTTTGGATTCTGTCTCTGGTCACTTCAGCAAACATGTTTAGGTTTATTCATAAAAGATACAGATGAAAACTTTCCAACAGCTCTTGGAACTGCCTTTTTTCTGGGGTGGAAAGGAGATATGAGAATGCCAGTTACCCATACATACTTCGACTGTACTGTTGGAGTCATCCCATCCCATCGTATAGAGACATCCCATCGTCCCACCACTTCACAGCGAGTGGTGTTTAATGGAAATGAAGTTGAGGAGAATGATTTAACAAAGGCCAACTTGTATTTGTTCAACAGCCTGTATTTTAAAACCAGGCTTCTGTGATAATTACCGCCTCATTGCGCTATCTGAAAGCAAGCCACAATTTTAGGCAGGAATCTGACAAACAATTACTTACAGGTAATTGCATTTTTAGTCATAACTCTGACTTCATACTCCATATTGGCACTTTATGTCCTGTAAACAAGGAGGCCATTGAGTTTTATTATAAATATTATTTAAATATTTTAATAAGTTTATGTGCATATGTGATCTGCAGTATTGAAAGCAAGATCAATTAATTCTTCAAAGACTCCCATAAATGTTAATGTTTAAAATGGGAAGTAAATGGCACCGTATCGTTAAAGGAAATTATTCAAGAAGAGTAGTGAGGACTGTTGTTAAATAAGTATGGAACAAGACCAAAAAGGAGCAAATTAGAAATAAAGCATCAGATGGCCGAAAAGAAGGATTTTAGTCGAGGTGGTTTTGTGAGAAGGCACGAAAGGCCAGCACGCCAATTAACAGATAACGTTAGGGAGAAAAGCATGACCACTTGTAACCTTGCAGACCTCGAGACTTTTGCAGAAGACGCAAGAAGTCAAGACGAAAGAAGACTGTTCAATAAGGATCGTTTCATATCCCGAGAACATAGGGACAGCATGTTCACTTGCAAATATGTGTTTCTTTGTACCACGTGTCAGTCCTGGCATGTGGGAAATGTCACCGATTTGAGCAGGAGTTCCTCACAACTCGGAATTCCCTCGTTTTCCTTCACACATTTTCTCATTTGGCTCTAGCATGTACATATTTTCATATTTGAAATGTGAAAGGTTGCCCAAATAAAATCTTAATTAATGTGTAAGAGCCATATAGGTTGCTCAGGCGGTTTATGGAAGGATGCAAAGCAATATCATCTATAAAGGTGGTGGAAAAATGTTGCAGTGTGACATTCAGCATGACTTCATTTTAGTTATAAAAGCAACTGATTTCCAAGACTATGGACACTGCCAGATTTTTTCACCTTAATTCAGATCTGCTCATTTCTGTATTAGCAAAGGTTTTCTACACTGGGATCTATAATTCTGCTCAGTTATGGCCTTATAAATACTAATTGACTGTGGGGGAATTACATAGGCTTTATAGAGAGTAGATAAATGCAGAATTTGATCCAACTGTTTTTTTTCCCCTCAGCAGTAAATTATTTGCAGTAATAAAGCTACCAGCAATCTCCCCACGAGTCCTTCCAGGCCATGAGGCCAGAGGAGTCTCTGGGATTGGGACTGGGCTTTTCCATTATCGCAGGGTCTTTCCCCCATTTCAGCAGAAACAACTGAGTATTTCCTATTTCTCCTAGGCTGTGTTTTATTCCATCCCTCAGCATCGCCTGGTCTTTCAGCCCCCGGAAGCCTCTCGGCTGTACTGCTCCATGCAAAAGGTATTTAGGTTCTGTGTTGGGGAACATGAAGTTACAAGGACTGAGGCTTTACCCTTGAAATGCGAAGGTCTCTGCAGTCAGTTTCAGCACCTTGCTGTCTCTGGAGAAAACTAATATCTGAGGATGATGTAGAAGCTTTATCACCTTTCATCTGTTAAAGGGCCTGATTAAAAAAAAAAGTGAAAATGCGGTAAGGAAACCATATTTGTGTTACGTGACGATCTCAAGGTAATACGCTTATGCCAACGTTACGGTTCAGCCTGACAACGCGGGGAACAGATACGAATCGTGAGCCCGCCGCCTGCTCCGATGTACTTCGATGAGCATCATTAACCGAAGCCACCACGTTGGCGAGAGCTGCTCTGGATGTCAACTTTCCCCTCACAGACCAGAAGCGCGCAGCCTTCCCCAGCGCCTTCATCCCCGCAGCTTCATCAGCCACAGAGGACTAGCGGGCTTTTTTATCTTATTTTTTTCCCCCTTTTTCGCTGACTCACCCCCCCCGTGCCACCCAAGCTTTCCTGAGGTTTGTCTTCCAGAATTTTTAAAAAAATTACCTCAAAACTTAAAAACCACCCCACAGCACCC
>VWZZ01001420.1:493379-525291 GCA_013399095.1 Psophia crepitans | reverse complement strand
GGCGCTGCCGCTCTATTCCGTGTTCGTGGCCGGCCGGCTCCTTCAACGGTGCGGTCGCCGCGATGTTCGCGCTCCTCCTGGCCCTGGCGACGCTCTGGGGATTACCGCCCGTCGCCGAGGCGCTGGCAGCGGGAGCCCGCGGAGGTAAGGCGTGTCCGCGGCGGAATGCGGAGCGCTGCGCCCCACCTCGCCCCTTGCGCGCCGCCCGCTGAACTTTCCGCCGGTGCCGGCTTCTCCCCGGGAAGTTTTGCGGCGCCTTGCGCGCCTCCCCGTCCCTCCGCGCTGCGCTGCGCGGGGCGGGCGCGGCCGTGGAGCGCTCCATGCAGACTCGGGTGGCGGGAGCGCCGCGCTGGGCTGCGGCTCTCGGCGGAGCGAGAACCGGGCGAGCCCTACGGTGGCGACAAGTAGATGGGGACGGGAGGAAAGATGTGCCACCCCCCCGCTCCGGTGATGCGAGCGCACTGGCTCCGAATTACCCCTTCGCTGCTAGGGGCAAGGCGGGCGTTCATTGCGGGGTCTGGCCCGCCCTGGCAGCGGCCGTACCTGCTGCTGGGAGCGCCTCGGGCACGTCCCGCGGAGCGGCGCCGGCCGGGGGGGGGCTCCCCGAGCAAGCCCCGGGGCTGGGCGGCGATGTACCGCTGCGACGGCGGGTGCCCTCTGCTTCCCCGAGTGTTTCAAAAGTTCTGTCCTTCAATTTTGCCGAGGTGCCCCACCCCCCCCATGTAATATCTGAACTTGTATTGAGGCGGCGGGTAGCTGCTGCTGAGCCGGGTGCAGCCGGTGAGGGAGAAGGAGCTCGGGACCCTTTCCTTAGCCGTTGAAAATTTCACAAGTTGCAACTCCTTTCGTCTCAGAAGAAGTCTCTGATCGAAGGGGGTAGCGGTCCTCCTGCTGGAGTTAGTCTCAGGGTTCCTTGTCGCATTTTGCACCGTTACCAGACCTCCCCTGTTTTCCTGGGAGATGTTTGAATTGAGTATTTTCTGAAGTGGGGGGTAAGTCCCCCTCCTGTTCCGCTCAGGTGCAGGAGTGGCAGCGTACTGCTCCGACACAGGTTTCCCTACCGCTGTGGAAAACGCTGCTGATCAGAAAACAGTCTGTCAGCTTGTTTGTAGCCCTTCAGCTTTCAAACCTGCGTGGTCTCGTGAATGAGACTGCTCATGTTGTTGTTGTACCCAGTCTGCGAGAATTTAGTAGATTTCAGTAGAAATACAACTCCGTGAAGCGTTGCATTCTCACTGCTAGGCATCCGGCTCCTCTCCGTCGTGTACGTGCTACCTAGTAAATTGTTTACTAACTGCTTACAACTCGTTTGGGTGAGCGCGGATGCCTCTAGGTAATCGGTCTGGGGTACGGATTTCTCCTTCAGTCGAACTACCAAACCTCTCCGGTCCCTTTCCCACTTAGCTATCAAAACTACGTAGGCAATTCATGCTGTAAAAATGAGGAATAACTGCCTTGCAAAGAGAAAAGTATTGCTGCAGCATCACAAACTTGAACGTTTAAAACACTGCATCATAAGGTACAAGGGTATTGCAAAGAAACAAGGATAGCGTTCAATATAATGGCACTTGGACAGCCAGATGGGGAAGGTTCTTAGAAAATCTTTCAGTTCTGTGAAGGGTACATGCTTTTGCTCTGATACCTTAAGATTCGTGGTTCTGATAGTCCTTGTCTGATGGAGAATATTTCAAGAACTTTCCATGGCATTCACAAAATGGTCAGATTACATTTCAGCAGCTGTAGCGTGCATCTGATCTTCTGAATAAAACCCAAACTTTCAAACGTTTTGTGTAATTGTTCAGGAAACTGATTTGTCACTCTGTCGTCTTTGATGGAGATAAGCAAGTGACAATTATTCATGAATATTAATTTCCGGTGTTTAAATTTTGCTTCACTTTCCCTTTATTTTGTTTTCATAGTTACCTTGCTCTGATTTAGTGTTTCACCAAAAAAAAAGTGCTGTCAGCTTACATTAAAATCAATCCCATCTTAAAAGGCAACATCCTTGTAAATCATACCAGCCCAAAAAGTGGGATAAATCAAATTTACTTAGAATCAACTAACTCATCATATCATAATGTCATGTCTTATCAAAACCGAGTGGAGTACAAATTAGGACTTAAAAGGCATTTTGTTTTAAAAAAAATGTCAAGTAGTCTCAGCCTGAAAGGGATTCAGGATGAGGCATCCAGAAAGAGAATTATATTTGCACATCAGATAAAGTTTATGATACACTGCAAAAATTATTGACCATACCAAGCTGATTTTCCTTTACAGGAGGAAATTCTGAGCCACTGGAGCATGCTAAGCTTAATGTATGTGAAAGGCACTGAAATTTGGAATGCACTGAGGCTCACCATTGGTAATAAGAGAATTGGGGAAATGTCACAGGTTGTGTTAATAGCAGTGTTGTGGTAGCCATGGTAATATGAAATATTAGTGAGGTGCTGTAGCAGGGGTAACACCTTCTATTAGACCAGTGGATAAGATTGAGGGGAGAAAAAAAGGTGTATGTGAGGGGGAACCCCACCAAAGTTTGAATTATCTAAATCTTTTCTCTGGGTTTGAAATAGACTGGAGGAATGTCATTGTATCAGGTCTGTTCTCAGCCAGATTACAATTACTCTTTTTTAATATAATATATAAAATTGGGAAGGAAAGTGATGGGGAAATGAGATGGAAAAAGGAAGTGAGGAGAAGGTAGTCCAGCCAGGAGGGCGATAGGATCTGGGAGAAGCCCTACAGTTGAGGTTGTGCCATTTAAGCCACAAAGAGGTATGATTTCCTTTTCTGATGCTTCAGTGGGCTTCTGCCTGAGGAAACTCATGCACCCAGATTCCCCTGCAGTTATCCTGTAAAGGACTCGCAACTGTTGCAATAAATGAATTTCAGAAGCCTGAGGAAAACCTTGCTAACAGATTAGGGAGCCGAGAAGAGTACATTTATTTTCTGCTCTCCCTAAGGACCTGCAGGAGAATGTCACTGGTCCCAAATCCACCTCCTGAGCACTTAAGCTGAAGATGCTGTGCAGCTCCGGTGGGTGTATTTCCTTCCCACAGCTCTCTCCTTGAAGCATCACCTTGGCTTCATGCCTAGGTTCCTACGGCCCTTTTGTCGTACTTCTTGGGGTTTTGTGTGTCTGCTGCTGTGGAATGGCGTTACATGAATCTACAGCACTAATTGGCATGATTACCTAGAGGTTCTCTAAATTACATAGATGCCCCAGATAACAGGAGCTGGATTTGGATAGTCTTCACAAATGCGTGGTGTTGTCAGTGTATCCGCGGTGGTGTTAATGAGTGCGTTGCTCATTGTTAATTGATTTGCTGTCTGTGGTGAAGCTGCTGGTTGGTTGTGTTCAGTTTTGGTGGCAGATCACGGCTGTGTGCAGCGCTGAATTGCTGTCTTGCCATGGACTCGTTCACATGCAGTTCTCCTGTTTCAGACCTGTCATTTGAGGGCTGATGTGATGAAATAGCTCGTCAGCAAAGTCTTGCAAGAGGCCCTCCTGTTAGGGTTGACTTAAGTTCTCTGACAACATTTTTCCATTCACTATAAAAAAGCCTCAAGTTCCTTGAGTGATGGCATATCACACATTCAATTTTTTTTAACAATTTTTAACCTGTTTTAAAGAAGGAAAGACAATTTTTCATGGATGTTACTCCTCTCTGGAGGCACAAACACTTGTAAAATTTCTGTATTCCACTTAGCAGGGAATTTACTGTTTTCCCACTGTCCTTTGACCATATTTAAGTGAAAGCTGGAAACAAATTACTTTGAAATGGAATTTTTAGGTTTAAGGTTCAGATGATGTGAGTTTGGATTACTCACCCTGGTAGCAGAAACACAAACGAGGTGAAATAAATTTGTCTCCTTGTGATGACTGCTGATGGCCTTCATTCCCTGGTAAGGTGTCACAGCAGGCAACAGTGAGTACAACAGGAGGCTTTACAACTCCCTCGTTATTAGTAGCTTAGTACTTGAAACCAGGTGTACCAAACACTGCTATGCTTCACCAGACTGAGCTCCAGCTTGGCCATCTGTTGGAAAGGATTCTCAAACAAACAACAAAACGCTGGTTTTGTGCTGTGCTTAGAGGTGTAAGTTCTCATACTGATGTTTGTTATGTCTTGAACCCTGATAATAAATATTATTATCTTATATGCCAAATAGTTTCTTCTAAGGTCACAGTGACATTGCTGGTTATTTATTTATTTCAAAGAACAATATTACTTAAGAACTTACATATCATTGGAGAGATGCAATTACAGAGGAGGGTGAAAATATTGTGAGGAATTTCAGACAGTAGGTAGAAGGATGTGTGATAAGAGGTAATAAAAGACACAAATTGCGGGAGATGTCCACAAGTGCAATTTCGGTGACTGGTTTTATGGGCAATCAGTGGTGTACGCATGTCCTCAGCTGAGTATGTGAGTGCATGCAGAGAACCCTGACATTTCTGGAGACTGAACAAATTCCATGCCTGGCTTTCCGTGAACTGGCTTGCATGTTCTTTCTTACCCGGGTTGTTATTTTAAGCTCAGTGGTTTTGGAGAGCTTTGGTATAATAGAAGAAGTGGTAGAAACACACAAACTATTTAAGAGTAAAATGGATTTTAAAATTCAGAACTAGGTATTTGATGTGAAAAGACTATATGTAAACTTGTAGTGAACCTCTTACTAATTTACCGTAGAGTTTCTGCTGATGACTGCTGCAGGTTAAAGTAGCTGTCCTCCAAAGACTACAGAAAAGCTCCTGTTTCACACAGTGGCTCTCCTGAAGTGCTTTGTGACTGCTGCTATGTAAATTTGAGCATGTCTCTTACCTGAAAGGTTCATATGGACCCCAATCTTTCTACAGAAAGTGCCAAAACTCACTTTGACTTCAGTGAAATAAGTCTGCAGCTTCGGACATCAGAAGGAAATTCTTTACTGTGAGGATGTGAGGCCCCATCCCTGGCAGTGTCCAAGGCCAGGTTGGATGGGGCTTTGGGCAGCCTGGTCTAGTGTAGGGTGTCCCTGCCCATGGCAGGGGGTTGGAACTAGATGATCCTTGTGGTCCCTTCCAACCCAAACCATTGTATGAGTCTAAGTGCATATTCCTCTAGCACCTTGTTACAGGTCCTTCGATCTGTTGTTTGCAGTTGCAGAAAATGGGTTTCTCTTTATCGCATTGACTCTGAAGGATGTATGTAACTTTAATTTGTGAACTTAGAATTATGACTATCTGTAGAAATGCTAGTAATTTAGATAGAACATTTGTTTTTGTTACAGCAGCATCCTTTGAGTCACAGCATGTTGTTGCTTTTTTCCCCTAGTTTTTCTGTATTAATCTGTTCTTTAATAGTCTTGTTCCTTCAAACGCAATTAAAAATTTTGCTTAGAGAACTCATTTTAATTGCACTTACCCAAAACATTCTTAATGATGAACAGTGAAGATGAAAATATCAGAACTTGGCTATTTTTATGCAAGTCATGCAGGCTGTTCAGACTGTATTTCGTGTGAGTTTGGGCTAAGTGTAGACACTGCAGAACTCGGTCCTAAAATTTGTAAGTGCAATTAGGAACTAATTGGGTTTTTAAAAAATATAATTAGTCAAATAATGACTGTGCACCTTCTGTCAAACCTACTAGTTTGTTTTTTTAATTAAACAAGTTGATTTTTTTGCCTTTAAATTCTATCAAAAAGATGAAAATATTTGTAAACGCAGTTTTATTCCAGCTAGCTAGTCAGTTGTTGACCGTAATGCAAAAAAATTCCAAAGATATACCAAAACTTCCTAGTGCTGTGAAACTGAATCTTCCTTTTTAGGTAGTTGGCAAAGTGAAGTAATCAGGACTCACTACTCTAAAACCAACCACGCAACCCAGCCGTCATCCCACTGACAGTGCGCCTTCGTGTTGTGGGTATGAGGATGCTCCAGAGTGTCCGTGGACTGAGGGAGGGCCGTTTCCCATGGGTGCCAGGCTGTGTGTGAGCAGGATTGGACATCGGTAATGGAATTCCAATAAAACTCAGTTAGTGCCTTTTAATTAGATTTAATGAGAACTGGGAAGGATCATTAGAGAGACAAACACATGCTTTTGCCAGTAATATGTTCACTATATTATTAATCTGATTTAATTTGTAAGATCCTCATAGCAGGAATAAAATCTCTCTATGTACCTGGAAAGTGTTATATGGGTCTATTTTATTTTGTTGTTCTATATATATGTCACCGCTCCCCAAGTGGTATGTAAATGTAGAGTTGGAATTGGGCTTTGTATGGTGTTTATGAACCCTACCAGTCTGAGTATGGAGGTGGATGCTAGGAAGAAGGTTGTATGTCTCTAGCAACCAGGTTTTTCATTGACCATTTTGTAGCAAATTGCAATTGTGTATTAATAACAAAACACTGCAATAGAGTGTACTCTACGAAGCAATGGGGCTTTTTAAAGGTGATGTAATGCCAGCCTCGAAGAGGTACGCTTTGAGATTTTTATTTCTGTTCAGTTAGAAATGCAGTCTAACTCTCTGAGGTGGAAAAATAGTGATTACAGTGTTACGAGTTCTAGGTATGGTACGTTTAATCCTGAAATGTGCTTTCAACACCCGCCGGATGTTCCCAAAAACCTCCCATGCTGCATCCTGCTGAACGATGTGGGCTTCCAGGGGAGCCGAGCTGTTGAAACACAGCTTCGCTTCAGGAATAAGAATATGCCTGTCTCCTTTCCTGGATAATATCAGTGCGTTTTGGGCAATCTGTTGCCTTATTGTTAGTAGGATGTCCCCTTAACTTGTGTGCGTGACACTCTTGAATGATGCTTGCTTCGGGTGTAGTAGGATATGTGCTGTACGATAAATGCTAAACTTTGAGAATAAGAAGAGTATGTATAATTCCTCAAGGTTTTCACTGCTACAGAGTTTTTTAATAGCAGTTCATAAGTCTCACTATTGTTTTTCCTTGAATGAACAAAGAAGACTTGGAGAATGAAAAGGTGCAGGTTTTGTAATCATGTGCTAGAGGGGGAATAGACCACGTGCAAGGCAAAAGTCGATGCAATGCTCTGCAAGTTCAGTGTTTTTCACGTGAGGGGCTCTGTCAAGGAGAGAGACGGTTCTGTTAACATGTACACACTCTCCCACAAAAAGATACTCATGTTGTGACTTTCATATAATGCTTTATGATTAATTTACCTGCCTGCAAACTAGCAAAGGTATTCTTGCCAGTGATTTTTTTTTTTTTTTTTTTTTTTAAAATACAATTGTGATATTGTCAAATAGTTTGGGCTGCTATTTATACTGTTCTCAGGGGCTGAGATACGGTGGGGAGCACTTGTATTTCCACTTGCAGTTTTTTTAACATGCAGGCAAGTATTTTTCTCACACATAGTTCTTCTGAATAATTCTAAGGCACTGGAAGTACCACAGAGCTACCATTTCTGATACGTCGTTATTGTAATGTACCTTTTTGGAGAAATGGTGTAGTGTTGTGTAGTCATAAACATAAAAGTTAAAAAAATTACACTAATGCAAGATCATGAAAAATCATAGTAATTTTCTATGTGATAGATAAGTTTTTCCCCCAAACACCTGCCTCTTTGCTTGCAAATACTGTGGAGATAAAAGAAGAGAGCAATGCAAGATCATAGCTAGCTGGATGCTCTTTTGCATATGCAAACACACACTGATTTACCCGAAGTATATTGATATTTGTGTGAAATTGTGTGCTTACGAAATGAAAGTATGTCATCTGCCAATGAAGCTCTTTCTTCTCTAGGAAAAAACAGTTTTTATTTATGTTTTACTGTGCTAACAAACAGATTACAGACCTGAATCTATGCTACTGAAGTTAGTGGTTCTTTGTTTTGTCCTTGGTGGTTGCATGGTCAGGCTGCTTAAGTGAAAGTGAACTTTGGAAGCTTATGAAAATTAAGGCTTCATTAGAAAACAGTTAATTAAATTATAATCTCTTTTACTATGACTTTTGGTCAAGAAATGGGTATTATTTCCTGCAGTATTGTTATTCCAAACTTTGATTCAATTTTGCCTGAATTCCTTATGTTGAACCCAGTTTTATATTTCCTAAATCTAATTTTAACATATTTTGATACAAATCTTGATTGCTTGTCATTTCTCAGTTTGTAATAATACTCTAGAAGGTAACTTATTACATAAATTATTTTAATAAATTGATAATTTCTCACCTTCCAAACCCAATTTTTGTGAAGAGACCATCTTCTCATGAGACCATAAAACCAGAGGAAATTCAAGACAGCTCAGTATGCTAAGATGTCTACTGTCATTAGGTTAGTTACACCTAATTTTGTGTAATACAGGTGAAACTGCTGCCTTTTTTTTTTTGATGAAGCACCGCACTTCTCATTGTACAAAATTTGTCTTGTTTTCATTGGATTTTGTTGATTTGGAAGGAAAGTAAAAGTGGTACCTTCTCATGCAGCACGTTGTTTCCCTGTGAGTCTTTGCAGACTGTCATGGGGATAAGTATGCTTGATTTTCTTTTGAGACCTGTCTTAAAGTAGCTGTTTTTCCAGCAGTATTTCATAAAGCATAACTAGGGATGGGTCAAGCCTGTGTGTTCTCCAGTACTGATACCCATGTACCACCTGGAGGGAAACCACCTGACTTCCAAGTTCATTAGAAACACTTAGTTTAAAATACCCTTATTTTGTGTAACTGTGTTGAAGTTGGTTTTTGAGGGATGTTTGCAGCCAGTGGGAGTTAAGGACTGGAAGCAAGGCAAGAAGGCTGCAAAACTGGATTCGTTCCTCTTGGGTCCCACATGCTAAGCAGAGTGGTTTATTCTTATATTTAGATTGCAGAAAGAATGGTGAACAGCAAATGGTTTCTTCATAGTGGTGTCTTGGTCTTAGGCAAAACCCTTGAGGCTGCAATATTAAATCATATACGAGGGAGATGAAGCAAGCCGAGACTACAACAGCAAAAACTAAAGCACTGCCCATGCCTATAGCTTGTCAGGTTAAATTGCTTTTACGCCTTTGATAGAAACAAAGCCAGGCTATGTTGGAGCAAGAAGGTATTTTGTGGGCTTACCTGATCTGCAGCAGTTAATGGTGTAGGGCTGCTGTAAGCCACTTCTATGAGACGGTATTGCACATGTATATGTGTACACATAAAACCTGGGAGGTACAGGGAGAGCCAGGAAAGGTACTATTGCGAAGTACAGCAAAGCCAGGAGTACTGAGGTTTTCTGAGCAGACAAAATCTCATGCCCTGACCCAAGTGGCCCATTATCACATCTCTTCAAATTGGAACAAGCTATTTAGGTCAGTGTGTATGTACAGACCCATGTGAATGAGTTCCTTGGCTTCACTCGCTGCGTTACATTTCTTTCTCTGGGTTTCGAATGGCTGTGACTTGAACAGAGTTGACAGTACACAATATTACCCATTTACTCTGTAGATTATACTACTCTGGAGAATTGGTGTCAGCTAATCTGCCACTTCTACATTTTCAGAGTCCTGCGAACTGCATCTCCAGTAATATCGCAGGAGAGTGTCAGATCCAGGTTTCTGTAATTTTCTTATTTCCCCCATTTTTCTAGGCACGTATGTCAGGGTCTCCAGCCTTTGTCACTTACCTTGTCCTGTGAGTAGTTTTCCTTTCTGTGTAGAAATTCTGTCTAATACCCAATTTTGGCTACTCTTAGGGTGGTAAGAAGTTTGAAGCAGATGGCTGTCAACAAATGATGACAAAATCCCGAAGTACAGCTCCAGTACTGAGCCTCACAGTTTGTATTTAAAGCACAGTCAAGAGTACAAAACCTGCTTACGTTTCTAATGCCATTACTACCTTTGCTGTGGAACGTTCTTGGTACAACTCGTACATTTCTGTGATAACAAATTCTTTTACTGAAAACAGTCCAACTCCTCAAACCAATTAGTGGTATTCAGTAATGAGTAAAACACTATGAACCACATTATGATTTTATGTCAGTTGGAATTGTTAAATGCTCTTCAATGAAACCACACTGACTTACACTAATTAGTGGCCTGTCTTCTCACAATAGTATCACACTGTGTCAAGTGCCTTGCAAAAAGTTGTAGTACAAACAAAATCGTGGTGATTGCCTGTGACTTTCGTTCTGATGTTGACTGGTGCTCTGAAGATGACCAGTGAAAGACTTCAAAGTTCAGGAAAACTTAATATGTGGCTGTGAATCTTAGGAGTATAACTAAAAGCATTTGCCTAAGTAAGCGCTAAGGAGCTGGTAGGTATGGCACAACTTGGATTCTGCTTCTGCATCACATTTAGAAATCCAGCAACTCAAAGTAATTTAAGTGCGTTATAAAAGGCTGTTTATGTGTCTATGAAAAGCATGATGCAAATATGCAAATTTAAGAGAGTGTCCGCTACAAGTTTATATATCTTAATGAAAAATGTCAGAGCATAATAGATCAACAGTCTGCTTAGCCCCACAGTAGCCTTTTTTTTTTTTCTTTTTCTAAAGATAGCAGAGCATGTCCTTGGTGGTCCTAGGAGTAAATTAACACTACAGAGTGCTTGCCCTTGAAGTTAGCTTATGACTCTTACCCTGTTTTTGGGGATAAAATATTAGTCTGTTAAGGACAGTCATCTTGAAGTGCTCACCATGCCTAATCATAGAATCATTAAGGTTGGAAGAGACCTCAAGCTCAAGAATCATCTAGTCCAACCGTCCACCCACTACCTATTCCCCACTAAACCATGTCCCTAAGTGCCACATCCAACCTTTCCTTAAACACCCCCAGGGACAGTGACTCCACCACCCCCCTGGGCAACCCATTCCAATGCCTGACCACTCTTTCCAAGAAGAAATTTCTCCTAATCATCATGCGTACATAGAAGTAATTTCCCTTTAATAATTTTAAAAAAACCCCAACTCTTTATGTTTAATACCATATGCAACCCTGTTATGTTGAGTGGAAAGGTTGCCCCACCTAAGTGGAAATACTTGAATGTTGTATTTCATGTGATGCCTGACAAGTGTATGCTGGCCATGGGCTTTGTGCTCATACCATGAGCAAGTGGAGTGGTAATTCTTGTTGGCTTCTGATTTCACATTGGTACCTCGAGTAGAGTATCTCCTCTTTTTTCCTCTATTTTCCTCTATTGAATTTGCAAAATCTCATGCCTGGGAAAAATCTCCCAAGAACTTTGGGTGACGAGGTGCTGCAGAGCTTATCAGTTGAGTGCTGTTTCATTTGGGATTGCAGCCTCAGGGAAGCAAACAAGCTAGAAGTGGATAATGGAAGCAGAGGGGTGAGGAGGGTTACTGGTTAAATTACAGGATTATTTATTTGGTAGGGAGCAAGAAAAGCCCTGTCCAGTACAAAAAAAACCCAAACACTCTAACAGCTTCCACAGTGCTTCTGAACCAAAAAGAGCTTTTGTTTCTGAATAGGTGAAGAGACAAGCAGCAACGTTTGGCATGTGCAAGTATTGTCTTTTATAAGCCATGGGGAAATCAACCTCCCTTCTTTCTTTCCTGAAAAAACAGGAGCTTCCTTGAAGCACATGCTTTTGGGAATGAATGTATTAGTGAAGAATTCATGGATGATCCCGATCTAATTTTTATAGAAATGAATGATAACGTGCTGTGGGACTTCAGGTCTACATGAGCGTATTTTACATTCACCTGCCTTACTCTAGACTTAAATAATTTTTTTTTACCACTGATAAATAACTGAAGGTTTAAAGCAGCTTCTCCCAATAGAAATTGCTACCACTGTAAGGAAGAAAAAAAGTGTCAGCAGTAACACAGTGATGTTTTAATAACACAAAGTAATCCCCCCATACTTCAGTAATAAAGTTGCATGAGCTACAGTTAGCTTTCTGGATGGCATCTTTGTATTGACACCTTTCTGTCTAAAAGATGAAGTGAAGAGTAAAACCTAACTCTGTTTTCTCTTGTGTTAAATATATTCTGCAAAGCTTTGGTGAAATACAAAGCATATGGACTTTGCAGATCGTGTTTGCATTTGGGACTTGTGGGGAAATTTATGTGAACTTTGTGCTGTGGAAATTGTTGCCCTTTAAAGCAATTGGTTATATTACGCTCTTCCCAACTCTGGTTTTAGAGTGATCTGAACTTTAGAGCTCTTTTGGTTTTTTTAGGGGCAGGAATGTGTAATTATTGGCATAAACAGTTTGGCCTATTTGCATAGAAAGACCTACCATTTTTGGAGAAATCTTTTGGTGTTTAAAACCAATAGACAAACCCCAAACCCTGGCAAACTAAGCCATAGTCCTTTGCAGTTGTGGGTTGAAACTGGCTAATAACATAGTCCAAAAGCTCATTAATATTGATCATCTTAATTCTCTCAATAACCCAAACATTGGCTCTAATTACAAGAGGAATAAAAAGCAGACTAATATAATCTTAGATGTCAAAGTCTGATGGACCACAAAATATCCAAAAGAATATCTTTCAAAAGCAGTGAGTAGGGGATATGTGCATGAATTTCATTAGCCGGTAACAATATGCGTACCCATACTTGGGGGAAAAACAGCACTTAAAACATGTACTTTCCACTAGACCAGCAGGACTCATATAATTCCCAAGGTTAGACCTGCTGCCTGCCCTTTGCGGGCTTTTTCATGGAAGTGGCTGGGGCAAGCTTTTGCAAAACTGGTAAATTAAATATAACTCTTAAAGGAAAATACCCTTTCAGTGTTTCCGTGGCAGAGATTTGGAGAAGACTGGCTAGTAATAGTCTGGTGAGGAGAAACAGTGTCCCAGCAAAGGCAAAAATATTGCTGAAGAAGGAAAAAACAAGGGATTTACTTCCACGAGTGCTTGTGGCTGGGCTCTGCCTGGTATGGAGGAACAAAAGGAAAGGCTCCATCAATCTCCCTCTTATTAAATTGGCACAGCTAGAATATTCTGCTAAAATGTGTTCATTATGCTGTTTAAAACAACCAGGTTAGAAATCTACTGACAATAAATGAAGATATATTGTTTTTGGTGTCATTGGGGCACCTAATATAGGTTTGGAATGCTAACTGGAAATTGTGAAAGGGAGGAAAAAAGTCCCAGTGCCATTTAATTAACTATCTGGCCAATATTTCTCCCTTTTTATTGAAAAATCTGTAAGTTGCAACTGGCTTCAAGCGCATTCTTGTATAACTCTGCCAACAGTTAGCAAATAAACACATTAAAATACAGAAAGCCTGGTACAGCTCCACAAGTACAAGATAAAATCATACCTTGAACTGCAGAGATGGTTTGTGGCAACAAACCAGAATATAACTGCATTTTGTAATTACAGGAAAGTGATTAGAAGAAAATTACTATTTATTTTACAAGCATAGCAGGAATATCTCTTGCTAAGTGTGTCTGTGCGGGACAGCTAAGATTGGTGCAAATAAGAGGAGTGTTTTCATTCTAGCTTAAGACTTACTGGTAGCCTGATGTAAGTAACCTGTTTTATGCAAGTCACACTGCACAGGCACTTTTATTACTTACTCTCTGTATTATATTGTTATTCTGAGCGACACTGTAGGCTGTGTTCATAGTACAGGAGCTGCAAGTCTTAAAACTTCTGCAAGAGTTTGAATCAAGTTTGTGGATCAATGCCTTACAAAATGTAATGGGGGAAAAAAATGCAGTGTATCGTCTTTTTGGAGCACTGATTTAAACAAAATTTCATACAACTTTTCCAAGCAATCTTTAGAGAGAGAGAACAGTATGAATTATGGGTCCGAGTGCAGGTTTTAGCTTAAAATGCTGCAGGCAGACAGCAGTTCATGGGCACAGAGTATGTAAAGCTTACCTTCAATGACACATGCCGTGTCAAATGGCATTGTTTGGGGAGACAGATACCTCTGTCTCTCCTCTCTTTTGGGGGGACAGATACCAAGTTTGGAAGACAACTGAAGTTAACCAAAAAGACGACTAGAAGAAATCTAAAACTACTGCATTAACTTCGTGATATATCTCGCAGAGGCTGGAGCTCTTGGTAGCTCTTGGGTTGAAAGGTTAATCACTCATTTACTAAGCGGTGCAGTTTTCTTTCATTTTTCATTTACAGTTAAATCTACTCCTTTAAAAAATAAAAGGCCCTTCCAAAAAGTACTGTACTTATGCATTATTGCTGTCAATTAAGTTAAGTCATAGATCTTTAAAAGTGAAGTCCAAATACTCATTAATGTATTCAGCCTCTGCGTAGCCACTCTGTTACACAAGTGAGAAGTATCTTATCGAGGCAGTTCTGGACATCAGCAGATGCTTCTTTCTGAGGATCAAAATGTTCATTTGAATATTTATTTTGTGAGGATTCTAGGGGAAGGGCAGACACTGAAGAGCGAGCTGTAAGGGTGATGGTGTAGGGGAGCGGAGCAGATCTAGGCGCAGTATTGGTTGTGTGTTGTTGGAGCAGGAACTCGGTGTGAGACCTGGAGAAGATGAGGGTGAGATGGTGATGCCTTGTATGCAGGGGTAATAAAAGTGAAGGAAAGCCATGTCCTGAGCCCTGGTTGGAGAGGTGACGAGGAAGAAAGAGATGTTGCCAGTAACTTGCAAATCATAGACCTAGAAGGCTGAAGTATGGGTGATGGTTTCAGGGAATGGAAGGTGATGAGGGCAAAAGCCAAATTTTTCACAACCGTTTGATATATATTCATGTATGTGCTCATTTGTGAATTCCTTAAATTAGCAATTTCACTTTTCTGCAAGTCTACTATACTTTGACTCTTAACTGAATTAAGTCCCATTATAAATGACATCTTTCCAACAGTCGGAATACAGGTTAGTGCTCCCATGAGGGATGCTTTAATGAGGTTGTTGCTATGACAGCTCAGCTTCAGGCGGCACACGTGCCACTTCGGAACACCTTCTCTCCCCTCAGATATTACAGCAACTTCTGTGAGGGCATTTTAAAACTTCCTTTATAGCGGAATTTATGACCAACACTTTGTATTTCTGTTCTCCCAGTAATGCAGGTTTTGACAGTCCGCGCTGTTTATTTTTGCTTTTATTTCTGGAATGTTAATAGCAATGCATGGTTTGACAAGTTAAAGGAACAACAAAGCCTTAACTCCATGTTGATTTCAAAGGATGCTCTAAGGACTAAGTCCAAAAATTTACAGAAACAGGCACACAGGCTACAGTCTGTGTTTGCAGTGGAAGCGTATGGGGCTTGTCCGAAATTCACATCAGAACTTCTCAATGGATGGAAATAGTTTATTATATACTGTGGCAGCTGGTAGGAATACAACAGTTCCTGTTGCTGTGCAGGTGGGTACGGTAACTTACCTCTTCAGAGGAGCGGGCTGTGGTCTGTCGCTGTGCTGTATGATGTCTGTAGGTATCTCAAAGATATTAAATCATGCAGTTACATTTTTTGGAAAGACTTTTTGGGGGGGGAGTCTGAGAATGGTATTTTCCTCTTGGTGAACCTGGGTAGAAGCCAGCAGTCAGGGGTGCAGCGAAAAAGGTGTCAGCCATCGGGATGCCCCAGGGACAGGCACTGAGGGTGTATTTGCTTTACCGCTGCCTGCCCGAGTCATGTGGGCTCCCCAGGTAGGAGAGCAAGAAGCCTGTCCTCCTGGAAACTGATCTGCCGCATCCCTGCCTTTCTCCACTGGCGCTGTTCTCGTTTAATACCCACTTTTGCATTGTTAAATGTGGGTAAGGTAGTGCCAAGCCCGAGGCTTCGAACCTCAGTATGGTCCAGAATTAAGTTGATAGTATTGTCTGTGCTGCTCACGAAAACGTTGGGGCCAGACTTGAGGAAGGATGGTGGCAGAGTATGCAGTCACTAGAATATTTCTCTGTTGTTGCTTGTCTATGAAATCGTGAAATGTCATGCTTAAACTCAAATGAGCAGCTCTGAAATATATTTCTGCTGCCTCAGTGTTTTCAGAGTTGCTTTGTAGGCTTGGGTTACTTTTCATTGCGCAGTCTCCTCTTCCTTCCAAGCATTGAAAGTGAGCTTTTAAATGTAAGACTTCGACATACGGTAAGGAGTCATACTCAAATCTGACATGACCTATATAAATATTGCCTTAAATGCTGGCCTGGATGAAAGGGTTTATTCCCTTTCTATAGGTGTTCTTTTTTCTTGTCTGCTAAGCTGTGAACTGTTGCAGTCACTTGTCATCTGACATGTGCCTCTACCCACCAGTGGGTGCTCTGCCACCTCGCTACCTGTTGGAAACAAACTTCATCACCACTTGTTTCAGTGATACTAAACTCGGGGAGATGCTGAGGAACTATGCATTCAACCCCCCGAAAGCTTGGCCTTTTTAAAGTTAATTGTCTTAAAAGATTTTCTGTTTGTTGCTTTAGGAACAGTGCACTAAAGATCTGGATTTTTTTTTGAGTATTTTAATTTGAGTTAAAATACCTTGGTGCTAAAAAGTAAAAAGGCTGTCTATATAAATCAATGCTTCATTGTATTTATTATGCTATTTACAAGGCCTCCAACTATAGCAAACTTTTATAAATGCAAAGTCATTCAGCTGTATCCAAATTGGTTCAAAAGATGCTGATGAGAACACTTAAGACTTTTGCAGGTTCGGATAATACTCTTTGCCCTAAGTATGCTTGTCCCAGTTTCTTTCTATGACTGAAATGAAAGTGCAATTTCTGTGTAATTTTAATGACTAGTAAATTGATTCTATGCATATGTGAACCTTAGAATCACTAAAGTTGGAAGAGACCTCAAGGATCATCTAGTCCAACCGTCCACACATTATATTATTTTTCCTATTCTCTTTTTGACTTGCTTGGCCATTAGTGCCACTTATTCCCTGATTGCAATTTTGTCCTCTTTGGAAAGAAGGTGAAACAGAGATTAGCAGGTGAGTCCTATCCTGCTGTGCCCCCCCCAAAAAAAAACCACCCCAAAACACCAAGCCAAACCCACAACAAAACAAACCACCAGGAAAAGCAAACCCAGCACCCAGGGTGCATCGACAAAAGGAGACCAGATGCAGAGTGAAAAGCGCATGGTGCGGATTCTGGCTTCTCGCTACAAAGATTGCTACAAGAACAGAAAACATGCTGTGATTTATTCTCGTGGCAAAAAACTGCAAATGGAACAAGAAGTACAGAAATCTCAATATGTTGTTGCTAATACAATTTACATTTAGAACAGTGTGTCCTCCTTCGCCATTATGCTCTGTTTAAACATAGCTAAATTAAACTAGTCTATAGGCAGAGCTTCTTGAACTGCAGTCAGGACTTGCACTAAATGAACATCTAACACTTAATTTAATGGTAATTATACAGCTTCTCAAAAAAACTTTCCCCCATGTATTGTATTTGTTCAGTAGTTATCTCCATGTATAATAATATCAAATTATTATGCGTTCTCTGAGTCATAAATCATATCATTTTTACACAGACCAGAAAATGACTTGCACTTAAAGATGTGTTTATCTGTGTATATATATGGTGGGTTTTAAATTGAACAGTTCCAGACATAATTTTCCTAATATTGGTTAATCCGTCTTTAATTAAAATGTTAATTGCTAATCCAGGTATTACACATAGAAAAATCAGCCTACAGTAAACTGTGCCGTATTTGCACAAGGACAAAAAACCGTGCAATTACACAGCAATCCGCTCTTTGCAATTGTGATGTAGTCATCCAGCTAAACGTATTGTTAAGTTACTGTACTAACTGTTTACCATGCAAAAAAAAAAAAAGGTGGGGGAGAAGTTAATTTAGTGCTGGTTCAAAATTCCCACTTGGGAAGCGGTCGAAGTAAGGCGTGAAATACTTTTTGGGGGAACAGTTGCACAGAATGGGTTATGCCAGTGCTGCGGCGGCCGAAGCTGCCTCTGACAGTTCCTCGGCTGCTGAAATCGTCTCCTGTGCAGCCCAGAACAAAACTCCCTCTGTGTCGGAGCGATGTGTTTCAGAAGTCAGACCCAGTCAATCTTGTTTTCCAGCCAAGGGTTATGGAAGGTAAAGTTAGCTAGATGAAGGTTGCACTTGTCATGGGAAAAGTGCATGAAGGCTGCTAACTTGCCCCGGAGGGCTGCGGTGAGGAAGACTCGCTTTTGCTTTTCACCATTGAGATACAGTCTATGCAGCTCAGTTTATGGATTTCTCTGTTTTTTGTACTCTGTACAGAGAGTTAAGCCAGTGGAGTCACAGCATTTCACACTCAGCAAGTAATAATCCTGTGCAAAATCACACATGTAACTGCGGCTGGTAAGTCTTGGGGGGGGGCTTGAATTAAATCATCTTGGTAACAGAAGATAATTACAGTCCTAGTGGCTGAAAAACTTGTTATTCCTGTAAAATATTAGGGAATGCTTAATTGCTGAATGGAGTAACAGTGCTTTGTACCTCTGAAACAAATTCATTCAGATCTTCTGGCTTGTACATAACTTTTTCATCAGTCATTAATGATGATGTTAGGGACAATGCAATTTAAACATGTTTAATGCAACTTTTTTGGGGTAGTCGTGTTCAAATCACTAACTCTTCTGATCACAAGACTTTTTTCAGTCAAAGCCATATATTAAATGAGGAAGAGAGACTTGCCTATAGAGTGCCATCTGTTGATTTTATTTAATTAGAAAATAATTTTTAAAAATCTTCTTGCTTGTACAAAGTGTATACTAATAGATAGACTTTTAAAAATAGCCTCTTTTTTTCCCCCTAAAATTTGAAAGGAAAAACAATCCCCGAAATAGATGTAAAGTGTTAACTATCGCTAAATAATACTTAACAAAAAGCATCTCTAATTCCAGAAATTTTAACAGTCTGTTCCTATTTGGGGTTTGTCTGAATATCATTGGAAAGTCTTGAGCTTTTGGGTTTCCTGTGTGCTTTTTTCATATTTTTTCTTAACCTGTTCATTTTATCATCAAAGGAGGTGACCTCTTCACCTTTCTTTTAATCTTTCCTCCCTTTCATTCCCCTTACTCCAGTGTTCTTTCCAGCTTCTGAAAGTCACTTAATCTCTGTTTGAAACTGTTCCTGATTTGCTCCAGCAGCATGGCTTCTCTTAGCAAGTTCATCCAAATGGATAAAGAGGAAGATGCCTTTGACATTCCTGCTGTACCAGGAGGATGCAGCCGCTCCTTGGCTAGGAGCTACAGAAGAGAGGTTATTTTAGGAGTGGTATGGATTTGTATGTATCGCTTTGGCTTGGTTTACAGTCAGTCTGTCTTTGAGACGTGTTTGAGGATCTGCTATTGATGCATGAATAATACTGCTATTTATAGCTTGTTTTCAGGCAAGAAAACTGGCCACTGCCACCAGGAGAGGCAGTCTGCCTGCCTGCATGGAAACTGTGTTAGTTTCTGTTCCTCATAAGGCCAGAATAAAGCTAAAAAAAATAAAAAGCCCAAGCCCCACCACTCTTTCAAGGTGAGGTGATGTGTTTGAGCTGTGCAAAGCCCTCTCCAGAATGGCTTGTGCCAGCTGACCCGTCCAGGCAAGCCCAAAGCCGGGCTCCTGGGGGAGCTCTCGTAGCAAAGATTCCCTTTGCTGAATCCTTAAACCATCTCTAGTAATAAATCCTGCCATCCTTCCACCTACTTTCTTTATTTCTGCAACCTGCTTGAAAACTGATCTTCTTCCCCATGTTCTCCTCATAACTGGTCTGGAGAGTAGCTGGGGCTCTGCAGCAAGTTCACTTGAGCCTCAGTTGTATTATTTCCTTTTCTGCTTAGCTAGACACAGCAGGTTAGGAATTATTTCCTTTTTCTCTTGTGTTGTGGGCTAGGACTAGCAAAAGTTAAACATGAATCTGTTGTTACAGCTCTTGCCTATGAGAACATGGGGTGAGTGATAAGGCTCAGGACTGGCGAGGGTGTAGAAACTAATAGATGCGTAAAACTGATCTTCACAAGATACTCCCCAAGTCATTATTCAGTGAATGGTCTCATAAACGAGGGGTTATATAACAGTTGCATTTTCAAGAATAATACATTTTTTTCACTTAATTTGCCTTTGCAAGCTGATTTTTTTTTTTTTTCCCCTGAACCTGCAAAATTGAGGTTTTTTTCGAGTGGAGGATCAGTTACAAAAAAATAATGAAATGCATATTGGATGTATGTTGAGTCAGGGGTTATCTGATGCAGCAAAAGGGATGCATTTAGGAAGAGAGCAGGCAGATAAATCAAAGTTGCTCTTCAAAAGAGATCAGGACGCCCACTCCATGAGTGTGAGGAATTGCCAGGCTTCAAATGCCACCTATTAACTGGTGATGAAGTAGGAAGGGGGATGCGAAGGTGAGCCCACTGGACTACAGGTTTGTAGGTGTTTAGAAAAATAAATCAAAGGCTTCTGTTAGCATGATAAGAGGGAAGGATGGGAGGTCTGACTCAGGTGCTTTTAGTGGGTACAGTGGCCAGAAGAGTCCTTAAGTTTTGAAGAAAAAAAAAAAAAAAATAAGGGTGAGGTAGGTAGTTCAGTGGAAGAAAAAGACAAATGAAAAGTAGATGGCCTTAATTTCCTGAGAATGTTTTCTTTTTCCTTCTGTGTTCTACATAAGCAGATTCACTCTGGGTCTGTAAAGCTCTAGCATGTATCTTGGAATAATCCTCCCTAGAGCTTCAACCTTTTTACTAAACTACCTTTGAAAAAAGCTCTAAGGGGAAGTTTAACAACCCCTCTCCTCCAATAAAGATTGTTCAATAAAATCATAACTGTGTATTTCTTGGCCCAAATCCACACTTCTGATTCTGCATAGATGCAAGGCAGAACCTGCTGCAACACTGGGAGGATATACACCAGACTTACTCTATTTGTATTTTCTTTGCTTATTTTAGCTCTGCCTGCCCCCTCCCTTTTCCTTTGTATGCTTTTGGTATAGCAGATGTTTCTGAGGGAGGATTGGTGTGTCTCCTGTGTGAGCCCTATCACATCTTCCTGCTGTACGTAGTTTAAACTAGCTTTAAAAAGAATCCCTTTCTAATAAAACACCCGTAGCTTTACGATGGGAAAGCTCTCTGTGAACAAACCCCCATTATTTATTTACTGTTGTTCAGTTTCTCCTGGACCAGTCTGCCACTGGACTGGGTTGATGCTTTCCCATGTGGTTCTCTCTCTGGTTAGCCATTTATTTCGTACCCTAGTCTTTAAAATCCCACTGGCTTTCTATTTAATATGCTACGCTTGTCGTCATCAATTTGGAATTTCCCTGCAAAGGAGTCGCAACCTATGTTTTGCTTGGAGAGTACCTTAAGACCTAAAACTGAGTGCAGTTGTAGAAAATCATAGAGAGGGGAAAAAAGTCTCCCTTTAAAAATACATCTAATAACTGTGTTCGTATTTCTTCAGTGGTATAGCAATAACTTCTAAGTGCTTTCCCACCGTGGTGATTTCTAGTTCACTTTCAAAAATCCAGCTTATTGAAAACATCACTATTAATAGCCTTCTGCTGGTACAATAAAAGATAATTCAATAGGATATCCCAGTTAAGCAGGGTACCTTGTTTACATTGGGTTTCTGCCCAGCAGCTGCTTATGCTAAAGTTCTACAAATAATACAGGAATTAATCAAGGTGTAACCATGGGGACAATTTTGTGTTGATATTCACCCCATGCAAGAATAGTCACCATAATGTGACCTGTGAAGACAAATTATGTAATTCATCTGCAATTTGGTATGATCATAGGTAATAAGCTACCGATTTCTTGACTGCCTTGGGGATATGGTAGTACTGTTGTTGCTGATGCTTCCCAGAAGAGTTGAAGAAAACATAAAAACAGCATTTACTGAATGAGGGCTCCATTTTTCTGGAAGGTGTGTCCATAAGACATGAAATTAGGTTCCAAATACGTATATATGCAGCAGCATAAGCGTGGATTTGGGTGCAAATTATATCATAACTTGTGCATGTTTTTGGAGTAAAAGATGCAGGGAAAAACAACTGGTCAGTATTAGTAAGAATAAAGCAATTTAATTGGATTTTTCATATTTATTTTTAGCTTGCAAGATAATTGCCTCATTATGGGCAGTAGATTCTGATTTTATTATGTCAGTGTTTATCAGAACTACATACGGTTCCCAGAAAGCTGTAACCAGTCACAAAAGCCCTTTGGGTGCTCAGAAATGGCTATTAAGAAAGGAATAGTTCAAACACATAAAAATGAGATATCCAGCGAAACAGCCATTTTTTTTTTTTTTTGTTGCGGGGGGGAGAGGGTCATTACATTGTTATATTAAATTAATAGTACAATTTCAGTTAACTTGGTCCTAATTTTAGAGCTCATCAAGAGACCCATGGGAATATATGAATTAGTTTGGTTTAATTGCATTATTTAATTTGATTGTTTAAATTGCTTTTCTATTTTTATACACAATCATTTTTTTAGCTGAAAGCATTTTCTGATTCGGATTTGCGTGTGTGCTTGTGTATGCTCGCTCCTTTGGTTTTGCTCCAAAGATCTCTTCTTTTTCCTCATAAAAATAGTGAGAATTAATGTGTTGGCAAAATCCAGCCATGACTTCAGAGAGAGTTGTGAATAATGAATGCAGGATCTTTCTCTTTCACTGCAATGGCAGTAAAACATTAGCCAGCTTTTTATTAAAAATGCTGCATTTGTAATTATGCCCCAGAAAAGAACAATTCAAGTGCAGAAAACTTAGACCCTGATCCGCCAATATATTCGGTGCTAGTGGACAGATGGAGCCTGATTTGATGTAAACAGCATTTTGCACTGGTTCAAACAGATCTATGTACATGCTGTTGGATCCGGACTTTGGTGCTCCTGGAGAGGAAAGGGAGTTGGCTTTCAACCAGGGCTAGTTAAAAGGTAAACACGCAGGGAAAGCTTTCTGACTGTCTGTGTCCTTAGCCGTACAGCATGAACTTGAGCAATTCTTGATGCCATTCTATGTCAGTCTATAATCCATGTCTTCAATGGATGTGGCTAATAAGTCTTTAAACATGACTTTGGCAAGATTGGCGAGAGTCTGGTTTATGCAGCCGAAGGGAGTCCTCCTAAACCATCCTCTTGAAGTCAATGGCTGCTTTGTCATTGACTTAAAGATTTAAGGGTTCACAAAGGTGAATTGACTTAAATCCAAGTGATTTAGCTCTGATTTAAACCAACAAGCAGAAAACTTTGATTTAAATAATTGATTTTAATCTTATGGTGAATTTATAGTGTTAGCTGTTTTCTTAGAGACAAATTACTTGACTGATGTATCAGTTTTTAAATGTACTCATTTGTGACAAAAGAAATTTAGCAGGAATGTTTTTGGCCAAACTCCTTTCTTCCCAGTTACATGGGTCTCTTCCTGACCAGGTCTGTATTCAACTGAACTCGCATAAATTTTTAGCTCCTGTTTGAAATGCGGATGGGTGAGATTTAATTCGGTGTCTATTAAAAACTAATACGTGGTTTGAGAATTATATGCCTCTATTTTAAAACTGGTTATGATTTAGCTCTGATTCCATGTGTGTTACTCACCATTTGGAGTGGATTTTTGTGGACACTAGAGGGAGCACATATTGTTTCAGGAACTTAAAATTTTAGTCCTGTCAAACTAGGATTATCTCATCAGGCAACAGTGTATAACTATATATATATATGTGCGCACACAGAGGTATATATGACATTATTGGTCAAGTTTTTATATTTCAGGTTGCTTGTCAAGGGGAAAACATGTAAAAGGTAAAGGACTCTTTTTTTAGAGAAGTTTGTTGTGCTTTTTTTTTAAAAAAATCACTTTTTCTAGGATGCAAGTGTAGCACCTTGCATTCTCCAACATAGTTTAGAGTAGAAATTAGGCACAAAGTGGCAAGGCAATATAGACAGATTTCAGGCAGGCACTGTTTTTTAAGCAATACTGCTGGGTGGCTGGATGTGACACAGGTACTGACAACATCCACCTGCTCTTCTGCTGAGCTGTTGTTTCCCACAGGGCTCAGTTTTCCTTGCCCCATCACAGGAAACCCCACAAAACCCATAGTATCCAGGCAATACAGATATGAATTGGAAGGTTGTTTTCATGAAAGTCCTAAAATACACAGGTGAAGAAAAAAAACAGTGCAGTTCTCTTCACACTTCATCCTTCTTTCTGTATTAAGGAAATCAATTATCTGACTAAAACGAGATTGCTGTGATCCAAAATATCTTTTGGGCAGGGACATGGAGTTGTTGACACTGCATTACTTATACAAGATGAATGAGGTTAGAGTGTTTGGTAATAAAGAAATAGAAATATTCCATGTTTTCTGATACATAGTAAGGGTTGGAGCGCTGGTACTAACTTTTTTGTCTGTTTTTCCTCTCTTTAACCTTTTAACCAGTTTTGAGTTCCAATGACTCTAGGTTACATACATTCCAGGGGAAATGTATTGGTTATAATATTTTGTTTCAGTTGTAATTTTATTGGCTTGTGTTAAAACGCATTGATTTTTTGGCTGAAATATTTGGGCTTCAGGGTAGATGCGTTTGTTCTGGTTAGGAGTGCATTGGAGTCAGTGGAAGCCTTGTGTTTGCAGCAAATACATTTCCATTCAAATGTTACGTCTGCTTTTAAAAAGATTAAATGGACTTTAATTGGTCAGACATGATGTTTTCAGACATGCCATTCTTTCTAACGTGTAAAACATTATGGCACTTGAAAGAATACTTTATAATCTTACTCTGTTAATCATTTTTGATGTATGTAGCAATCTTTTGTGTAATGTGAGGTTTGCATTACCAAAATATGTTTTGTCATTTCTGTCTCTTGTCTTAACTTAGTGATGAAAAGGTTGGCTGATTAACGCCTATTAAATTTCTCTTAACCTCTGTAATGTAATTGAAGTGAGATGTGAACGCAGTGTCTTTTAAGCTGTCATCAAATGGGAGCCTTCAAGTTTCTGGTCTGAAGCAGTGCTATCAACATCACCCGTGATAGCAGGTAATCAGTCGCGCCTGTTGATTAGACATGGATCTCTATCGCTTTTGTCAAGTGTGCTGTAACCCCTTGAGGCTCCAAAGCCTCTGCTAGTCTAAAGTTACTGGTTTTTTTTCTTCTGTGCCTACTTTTCTACTTTGAAAATTAGGATACTTTCCTATCTTGCATGGTAAAGAATAAATGGTAATGTTTTAAAAGCATTATAAAAGTTCTAGAGCCTTCTGGCACTGTTGAGGTCCCAAACTTTTTCCTTAGTACACAGAGTGAAGCTCACTAGGTGAAATCAATACCTCTTGCCTAAGAAACTACCACCTTTGAACCAGAATCAAGACCTAATATTGAAGCCCAAACCAATGACTGTATGGTGCTTTACCAGTGAATTACTCTTCCTTGTATACAGCTGTTATCCAAACTTAGTGAATCTATTTACACACAAACATATGAAAAAATATTGAAAACATAAGTAGACCTGTATTTTCCTTTGCCATGTTGAAATCCATGGCAAAGGCTAGAGGTTTTGGGAGGAGCCTTCACCACCTCACACAAATTATCTTTCTCCTTGTACTTCTCCACCAGTCTTTTCCCATGGGGGAAAGTTGCTTGTGCTCCCTTCTCCATGACTAGTCACTCACTCAGATTTTTTGACATGTCTCTGCCAGAGATGAAAGATCTGCAGAAATTATGGATGTGATAATTCTGGACGAGCTTTGGCCGAGTTTGTTATCCGTGTCAGCAGATGGAGCTCCAATGGACCTCGGCTCTGTTGCCAACACTGAAATTGCCTCGCTGGCTGGGCAGTGTAGTTGTTGCTGAACGCCTGGCAGTCTGGTCCTGCGTTCATAAATAAACCATATTATTTGTGTGTTTTGTGGTGTTCTTGTCCACAATGGACGTGACCAGCCATAACACAGATGGAGCAAGCAGGCTCTGGTGGAAGGGGCTTATAAAGCCATCATGTCTATAAAAGTAATATACCTGTGATGTGCCCACAGACGGCTGCGGTATGTGCTGTTCGGCCACATTGGGGAGGGTGTAGAAGCCTCCCTCTTGATCCCTTCCTCCTGCCAAGTACCCTTTTTGCAGGTAAATCTGTGTCCAGAGTATGAGGAGAGTGACATGAGATTCAAAGTTTGCTTGAAATGGGCCTCATTAAGCCAACCACAACATTATTATGAAAATGTGTCTAAGACTGAATTCTTGTGATTGAGATGTGCAACACCTACTTATTCTGGAAATGTTTTACATTTGTGTGTCTGACTTGTGAACTTAATTGTGTTTTTCACGTTTGAACGCGCAGCTATCCCGCAGTCCTATGCAAGTATTAGGTTAATACTCAAATTCTGTTAGAGCTGCCTTGAATTTGTGCAAGTATACTATATTTTAAGTGCTGAAAGAGTCTAGCTACATGCAGAAGTCCTGTCAGCTCTAGTGGTTGTTACTCAAAGTTAAATGAAGTCAAATAGACTTCTATGTGTTTAAATCCAACCAGTATGGCTATCAACAAATTAATGACTTCCAAAACCAAAAGCAGTTCTGCTACATTTAATATTCTGCAACTGCAAGCCAATATATTATATACATTAATCAATTTGTCATAAATGAAGCCCTGTTTTGTATATGAGCAAATAAACTAGACATGCCACAGCATATTTTATTCATAAAACGATATGTAATGCACAAATGGACATAGATTTAATCTCTCACTTTTTATTTAAATAAAATATGTTTGCGCATCAATCCGCTTGTTCACAAACTTATGTAACCTGTATGAATCAATATGTGATCTATAACCTATTTTTAACTCTGACGTGTTTGGTGCTTCAGAGTTACCTCAATTTAATGAAAAGTTCCTAGCTTTAAGACAGTCCTAGAAGCAACTCAGATTTTAATTAAAAGTTTTACCTTGACTTTAAAAAGGTCATTTTAGCCAAGGGGAGATAATGTCCTTTTATAGTAGCACATCTTGCTTCTCTTCCTAATTGATGTTATTTGCTGGCTGCTGAAGAATAATTCATGCTGCTGTTAAGGAGAGGGGAGGGGGGAAAAAATAAAAGAATTTCAGTGGTGTTGCAATCTCTTTACAATAATCTTTTTCAGTATTGAAATGTTCACGCTTTTTCTTTGTCCTAGGAGGTAAATAGTGTTTAAAAAAGAAACGCATAACAATGTTCTTAATTAGTGGAAAAATGTGATATTTTACTAACGAAGTAAAAGTGTCTGCCAGGCTGTGTTTGCTGATGAAACAGCAGCATATGCTGAGCACCGCTGGAAAATTACATGTTGAAGCAGATACCTGTCCTTTAGCTTCCACCCGAGTCCTGGCATTTCTTACCTCATTTCTCTTCACTTTGATTGGGAAAGTACGGTGTCTGTGGTCATTGCTGCGGAGTAATTGCTCTAGCACTGTGAATATATGATTACCGAAAGAGACTGCTAGGTACCTTTAAAAAAAACCTGTGGATTATTAAAACTGGTGAAAAAACAAACCAACTCCCCCAAAAACCCACCACCAACCAAACCCAAACACAAAGCAAAACAACATAACCATTCAAAGGGCGTGCGTAAAGCCAGAGCTGAGCATCATTCACAATGGCCAATCTTTAAATCCAACAAATTTTTTTCTGAAAAAATGTCACTTCTCATGCAAAATACTTTCTTCAGAAGATTAAAAATTAAGGGGATATGTAGCAGGAGGCAAATCAACCCAAGGGGAAGACAAACAATAGATTGGCAAAAGCAATCAAGGGAACAGTAAGCAAAATGAGGAAAAGCAGAGGGAATACTTTGCCGTCTCGGTCTTAAGGCAATCTCTTCCTCACCATGCCGGTCTCTGCACGGGCAGTCCTGCGGTTGTGGTGTTAAGCAGAACTTAAAGGCAAAAGCTGATCCTGCTAATAGGTGTCTCCACCAGCCAGATCATAGCTGCCAAGGACAAAAAGGAGAATTCTTTGAGATGTTATTTTCCCTTTGCCGTGCTCGTGGTATTGCGATGCCCGGTCCAAAGACACTGAGGGCTATTTCAGTGTAAGTCAAGAAACTCTGGCGTATTGCAGAATTTGTTTTACTTATTGACTCCTTCATTGCTTCATTACAAATAACCCTTGTGTTTAAGCCACTTCTTGGTCCTAAAATTATAAAAAGAAAATTATTTTCATACTTATCAAAGAAATTAGGTGGCTACTTAACTGTTATTTTCATAAAACTGTAATCACAACGAGTGAGCTCTACAGTGACAGATGTATGTAAACTTTGTTACGTTTTCAAAAGATTAATTAAAAAAGCTCAGGCACCTTTTGTTAAGGCTCTTACAGTTTAAGGGGCAGATTTACAAATACTCGCTGTTGGCTTGCTCTAAGAATCAAGGATCCTGCGGAGCGCTAAGAATTATTGAAAATCAATGGATTCTTAGTATGCAGAAGGTCAGATGTGTTTCTAAAATAGAGAGATGTACAATTAAAGTATTACAGTGCCTATGTGCCTTGTTTAAAAGATCTCTTTACGACAGATTGTTATTCCCCTCAATCTATCAAGTAGTTAATTTTAAATCCTAAGGAAACACATATCCGTACATATATTACTCTGGAAAGTTGTTATGTTGCTTTGAGCATAATAATGCGTATTTTTAATGATGTTTGTGTGCTTCTGTTTTCATGTCAGATGGCTTTCAGAGCCATTATTATCTTTTATGCTAACTGCAAAGTTATTTCCTTTTCTGTTCTATAGTACATCTCATGGGCATTTCAACCTTTTTTTTTTTTCTTTTCCCCCTAGACGCTGTAGTGCTCCATCTCTACACCCCAAGCCAGCCTGACTATTCCTGCATTAACCTAGATTAGTTGATTTACTACCTGATCCACTTGATCTGGGGCCTGGGCTTTTAGAAATCTACTCTAAAGCTCAGCATATGAATTCGTGCTTGGGTACCAGAACAAGTAATTTAATTTGATCATCAAAACTGCAAAGTTCCCTGCACTTCACATAAAGTCAGACGAGAGCTGCTTCTTATTCAGGGGGGCTGAATTTAGCAGGCTGGGGAGGGTGTCTGGTTTTAAAGTCTTGGTCCAGGCTCTCCCTTTTGCCAGGCTTATTTTGTTAGGCAGTCTGTCTGTCTTGTCTGTCTGAGAGGGTACCTGCAGCATTGGGTGATGTTGCAGTGTTTGATTATGAATTTTCAATGTGTCATCGAACCGACTGCTGGCACTGTGTACTAGAAACCCTGCAGGCTGTTCTTATTTAATGTTGGCAGTGTTAGCAGTCATTCTACCACTGTGTGTCAACAATCCTCAAATAATCTTAAGAAGTTCTGAGTAATCAGTGTAATAATCAGTAAAAAACTCATTTAAAAACAAAAAAGTATTAATTAAGCTAAGGGCTTTCCCAGTCTCCCTCAAAGATAACAGCAACAGCAGAGATGATTCATCCCAAAGCTGGTATCACCATTCTGAGGTTGGTAACCTGTGTTTGATCTCATCGAAAAAAAATAATAACCAATCACAAACCACCAAAATAATAATAAAAAAAAGCTTACAACAGACAATAAGCATGTGTTAATCCCCCGATATGTAATATCCATGTTTATCTGAAAAATGAAGTTCAATGGTTTGAGCACTGGTGGTACTGGTGCCCAGGGGGGCTGTTCTTATCTCCATCCTTACAAGTATTCAACAGCATACTCGACAAGCTCCCGCCCAAGCTGATCTAAGTTTGAATTCAATTCCTCTTTGAGCAAGGGGGTTGGATAAGGACCTTCAGAGGTCTGTTCCAACTTACTGTAGTGTATGATTTCCACAACAGAAGAGTCCAAAACAGTATTATAGTCTTAAAAGTTTTTGAATCACCTTCTCAGTTAAGTACTTAAAAAAAAAAAAGCTACATTTGTCAGCCACTGAGAAATGCAGGGGCTGTGAAAGAAGCCTTTAAAACACACCTGAAAATTGCACCAAAATAGTAGGCTCCTTGAAGAGGCAGTCCCTTACTTGAGGCCAGATATACACATATTTCCAGTTAGCTTTAATCATGGTTTGTTTCAAAAAGATTTGTCAGAGCTATGGTATTTGAGCAAACCATTATTGTTAGGTAGTACAAAATATCAAAAGTTCAAGAAGGAGCCACAATGTAAATTTGCAAAGGAAATTTTCAGAATATAAAAGGCTTTTCTTTAGAAACGCTGTTTTGTCTGTGAAAGTGTTTCTAACCGGTGCAGTGACTGCTACAGGACATTCGTAGGGTAGCTGATAATACAGTGATGGCATTGTAATGTAATGTCAGCCTCAGAGGTGGGTTTTCACTGAAAACCAACTTTCAGGTTTCAAAAAGGGTTAGGGTGGATGTGATGCACAGCCTGATAAAGCGGAGAAAAACAGTGACATTGATCATACCCGGACTTTTTACAAAGAGCTCTGAGCCTTGCTGACACAACACAGCTGGAAGAAGAGCCTGTCAGGAAAGGTTCAGCTTCAGCAAGTTAGCTTCAGCCTGGGCTAGTCAAAAGTGATGTTGATCCTCAGGTAAAGGTAGCCTTGACTTTGACTTGTCGAGGCTATGAAGGTGAAGTGAAGGACATGATATGTTGGCTATGTATTAAAAGTTGTACAGCAATATTTTATCTCTTTGCACTTGGGCAAGCTGAGTTGAGCCAATGCAATGAAAGTGTGATTTGGACAAGGCACCTAGAGCTTTTCATCTATAAGGAACCTTCAGAGTGGAACATAGAGGTCTTTTGACTAGTGCCAGCTTGTGTTAGAAAGCTAAGTGTAAAGTGCAAACGTACTGAGAAACTCTGCGATGATCTGAAAGTCAGTATTGGATTTGGTGGAGCAGAGCCACTCTCGGGGGCCTCCCTCCACACCAACAGTCATTCTTTTATGTGTTTATCTTGCTCTATGAGGTGCAAACATTTTGGGGAGTAAATCTTTTGAAGTGGTAGTACATGTTCATGGAGCTAGTTGGAACAAAACCCCTCACCAGTTATACTGCAGACTGTATGTGTCAACAAATTGGTAAAATACCACATCTGGAAGTTAGCTCAGCAGATCTGAGAGGCACCACGACTCTAGATTGACTTTGACTTCTGAAATCTGCACAGGATGTTGTGAGAAGTAGAAATCACTGTGCAGATGCACTGAACAGACTACGATAAGCCAAATTACTCATAGGTTACTTCCTATTTGGCTGGATGGCCGGGCCCAGACAGTGGTGGTGAATGGAGTGAAATCCAACTGGCGACCAGTTGTGAGTGGTGTTCCCCAGGGGTCGGTGCTGGGCCCATCCTCTTCAACATCTTTGTTGATGATGCATGGTGGTGTTAGGTTGGCGGTTGGACTTGATGATCTCAGAGGTCCTTTCCAACCTTAGTGATTCTATGATTCTATGATTTGGATGAGGGAATTGAGTGCACCCTCAGTAAATTTGCAGATGACACCAAGCTGGGGGGAAGCGTGGATCTGCCAGAGGGTAGGATGGCTCTGCAGAGGGACCTGGACAGGTTCCATCACTGGTCAGAGACCAATGTGATGAGGTTTAATGTGGCCAGGTCCTGCACTTTGGTCACAACAACCCCAGGCAGCGCTACAGGCTGGGGGCGGGGTGGCTGGAAAGCTGTGCAGAGGAAAAGGACCTGGGGGTGTTGATTGATGCTCGCCTGGACATGAGCCGGCAGTGTGCCCAGGTGGCCAAGAAGGCCAACGGCATCCTGGCCTGTATCAGGAATAGTGTGGCCAGCAGGAGCAGGGAGGTGATCGTCCCCCTGTACTCAGCCCTGGTGAGGCCGCACCTCGAGTACTGTGTCCAGTTTTGGGCCCCTCACCACAAGAAAGACATCGAAGCCCTGGAGCGTGTCCAGAGAAGGGCAACGAAACTGGTGAAGGGTCTGGAGCACAGGTCTTATGAGGAGCGGCTGAAGGAATTGGGCTTGTTTAGTCTGGAGAAGAGGAGGCTCAGGGCAGACCTTATTGCCCTCTACAACTACCTGAAAGGGACAGGACAGGGGAAATGGCTGCAAGTTGCGCCAGAGGAGGTTCAGGTTGGAGATGAGGAGAAATTTCTTCTCGGAAAGGGTGGTCGGGCATTGGAACGGGTTGCCCAG
>VWZZ01001420.1:447376-493366 GCA_013399095.1 Psophia crepitans | reverse complement strand
ATTCTATTCTATTCTATTCTATTCTATTCTATTCTATTCTATTCTATTCTATTCTACTTTAATTATCAGTGGCGTAAACATGCTGGGACAGAGGTAGCCAGTGAGGAGGTAAGAGTCCTATAGAAGCCAAAGTCGAGTCTCACAGCTTTGGCAGTGTGGCTATGAGGGATGAAGATTGAGAGGGGTGTGAATTATTGTCATGGGTCTAATAGGTGCCCTCACCAGGTCCAGGTGACTTAATACAAAGGTTGCTGACAAATCCTGCCTGTTCAGGAAGAAATCTGCTTTATGGGTGAAGGACAAAGCTGTTTCGGTTACTATAGCAGTAAGCAGAAATTGGTCAAAAAAATGTGTCTTAGAGCTGTCCTAGTACACCCAGTCTATATCGCTGGCAGAGCTAATTACAGGAGGAGCATGGAAAAATACAGAAAAAATGAATTGAATATTGAGAAGGTCAGAGTAGAAGAGAAAAATAAAGTCTTTCCAACTTTCTGGTTGGACCAGTGTTATTAATTGAGGTTGAATGAGGGAAAAATTAAAAAAAAAAAAAAAAGAAATTTGAGAATAAAACCAAACTATTCTGAAATAATGCTTGGCAAGGTCAACAAATCGCTGTAAGATACTCAAGAGCTGAGAGATGGTAATTTTGCTTAGTTGCAGGGGCTGTTTTTAGAGACCACAAGGTTTGAGAGGAGGAAATACTTCGCTGGGAACGGCTAGGAAATATGTCGGCTAATAATAATACTTCTCCCAGACCAAGAGAGCTAGTGAGGGGGGCACATTTTAATAAAAGTTTCTCTGAAAGTCTGCGGAGGTTAAAAAATATCAGCTTTATGTTCTCCTGGAATAGTCTGGCTTCAGCAGTGACCTTGATCTGTCTTACTGCCTTCTTATTTTATGTTAAAAAGTTGGAAATGAATTTATTTCATAATCAATATATCTAATTATAAAATCTATCTGTTTGAAAGTGTTTGTTCTCTTGTTTAGGTATCCATATCATAGTTTATATTCTAATTATAATTAACTATTCTAATAGCCATAGAAAAATGTTAAAATATAACCAGTAAAAATGCATCTTAGTAATGTCTCTGATAATCCTAAATAATTGTATAAAATTGTGCTGTTTAAGAAGTGATGGCCTTACTGACCCGTATGGAAAGTTCCTCTGGCTTCCTCAGTTTGGACCTGTAATCTCCTGTGAACGAGTTTTATTTTCTTTTTGGCTGTGATTGTGATCTGGAAGTTCAGAAGGATGCCACTTTTCATTAAATTGGTATGTTCATCTAAAAGATTAAAGAAGTTCAGGTTTTAAGTTTTTGACAGCACTTTGGGTCAATTCCTGTTTTTAGCTAAATTGGTTCAGTCTTCCCAAGCTACACTAACACGAATTCCTGCACGTATGAAAAAGCTTTTTGAAGCGTAACACGTCTACGGCCTTTTCTGTAAGTGTAGCAAGGAAAATCAGACAAGATGGGTACATCATGGGGAAAAATCCTGGCTAAGCAGTCAACTTGCAATAAAAGTAAGAAAAATAAAGACCGTGTAAATTAATTGCTGAAGTGGCACAGTATCCTTTTTGAAGGTGCCGAGGAGAAGTGTGAAGGGCAGGAGTGACTCAGCTGAGACTTTATAAATTGCAAACTTCAGGCATTCAGTTTCTTTTCAGATTTTGACATATATACTAATCCCAACCAAGCCACTGTTCATTCAATATTCATGAATGAAAAGCTATTCTGTTCTTAAGTCTGCTTCAAAGAAAGTGTTCCCAGTACTGACACCAGCCTTTGGAAGTTGAAAATTTTGGATGAACAGGTAAGTTTTGAGAGATGGTAAAATAAGAGAAAAATGAATAAATGTCAACCCAAACATAACTGTAGCGGTTTCCATAGGAACACGGATGTGTGGCTCCTGTGCATGGCATATTTAGCTATTTGATTGCGTGTTTGTTCTGACCTTACCATTGAAAAAGGCCGTTTGAGAATTCTAGCGTTTGAGGATCCTAACAAGGGATCGTTATGCTAATGGCTCCTGAAATATCCCTAAACTTCTGTGTTAAAGTTCATAGCTGTAAATGGCTCACGAAGAATCTGAAGCATAAATCATTAAGTGCCTGAGTTCCACTTTACCCTCGGCAAAGTACTGTGCTGACTGTTAGTACAAAGAAAATGGGCACGGACACGTTCTTTAATGTATATCATGGTGATCTTGAAAGCCGAAGTAGAAATACCATTGAGCAGTGACCTTTATCCAGTAAGAACCGTGTTTTCTTAAGTTGCCATTAGAGTAAATTTACCCTAACGCTGGTTCTGCGGTAGCCCACCAGCAGTTGCGCAAAGCCCTTCTGGGGGTCTGCAGCCTCTGATACTCCTCTCCTTACTGCACTGCGCACTAAAAAAAAAGTCTCCCAAGGCAAGAGCTACATTTGTAGAGATGTGTAACTCCATACAGACCTGTGGAAATATTCTTGGTTACAGATAACTGGTTGATGAGGGTGAAACATTTCAGTGTCCAAAAGCTTAGCTGTTTAGGCTGAGCTTTGTAGAGCTTGCAAAATGAGTTGACTCGACGTGACACTTTCTAGTCTTCATAAAATTTAGCCCCTCCTGATTTGAACAGATAGAAACGTGAACAGCTTGCCATGGTAACTCGTGTGGCTTAGCATTTTTTAATTTTTTTTTTCATTTGATGTGCAGATTTGAAGTCACAACCTGAGCAGTGGCCCCTCTGTCGTGGCACTGTGCCCCAGCAGGTGCCGGGGACACTTCATTGCCTCGAAGGCACCGTGCCATGAGTTACTCGCTGCGAAGTCCTCTTACTTCTGCTGTCGTTAGAAGGGGTATCTAAATCGGAACATAAATTGTCTCCAGTTAATTATTTCATTAAATGAGCAATGTGGACTGCTAAGCATTATTATTCCCATTTTACAATTGAAGAAATGAAGTTAGCGATGCCTTAGTGATACGGATGTGAGTATTTAGTTGCACGCTCTCATGAGTACCATAAATAAGACCAAAATCTGGCATGTTTCACCTGGTCATTGAAAGCAGACCGATAATGAAGATAAATTTGCGCATATGCTGTACTTGTTCTGAATGTACAATTGCTGCTCATCTCTGCAAGAATCAAACGCCAGGTCTGAACTCTGGCTACCGAATGCTGCAGGATAATTAGCAAACCCAAAAAAACAAATCCCAAAATGGGATATAATAATACTGCTGATCTCCGTTGCAGGAAACTCAGGTGCCCTAGCAGAGATCTCTACGTTTAGATCCTCTCTTTTGTCTGGCACATGAGTTTTCTGGAGATAAGGATAGACATTACAATCTGGTAGTATTTTTCAAGGATTTTTCTATGCGTTTGTTTTTTTTTTAACTGAAAAAATTTGTTTGTTTTACTGCGGATCGCTTGTTTTTAGCAAGATGCGTGCTACCTTTCAAAACAGGGGGAGTATGTGACCTGACTGGGTGCGTGTAATGATTCCCTTATGTTCCCAGGCATTTGCTTGTTAAGTCCTGACAATATATGGGTTTCAGCACTTATTTCAGTTAATCAGAGAATTCTGATTGGAACATCGAGGACACTGAGCTCTCAGGTGGGTCCGTGGCTGCTCTTGGAGTACTTGAGTTGTGAAAGGAAGAAATGGATTTCACCGGCTTTAACTTTCGTGAGTGCGTATTAAAATACTTTATTTTGGCTCATCAAAGCACCTTGCAATGCAAAACCAGAATGTAAATTACTGGTGCAAAATGAGACTGGTGTCAGCAATTATTTATTTTTTTTTTCCTGGCATGCAATGTTTTTCTAGACCCACATTATCTTTAGAGGCGCCAGGCTTAGGTCGGATGGAGCGAACACAGGGTGTCATGTAGGCTGAGGTGACTATTTTCTCTTAAGGGTCATTGTCCACATAACACGATATTATTCATTACGACAGATGATCATGTTATTAAAATACTCAAGGAGTGCAGTATTCACAGAGAGCTTTTAGGCAGACGTGCTTCTCCGTTGTAATTAGATAGCTGAGGGTTTCTTCTTCACCTGACCTACCAGCAGCGCTGGGGCAGTCGGAGGACCTTGTAGGCAAATGTAAACGCTGTCGATTTGTGGAGAGCCGAGTTCCTCAGCGAGATATGTTTGTGAGATCCTGCGGGGAGCCAAGGAAATCTGTGTTTCAAATACTCTGTGCCCTGCAGAGAGAGCTTTCACGTAGGCACTCGCTGCGGATCTCGGAGAAAATGCTGAACTTTTAAGTGCTCACCAGTGTGTGTCTCATCCAGCCCAAGGGAGATAATTGGGAAGTGTTTATAAAATACAGCCTTCCCATCAGCATTCAGGAGGGCGTGGGAGAAAATGGGATCCCGTGTCGTGGTAGCCATACTCGTTATTGTAATAAAACAACTAAAGAAAGAGGATTTGTCATAACTAGAGAGAAGATGGGCAGCTGCCACGTCTGCAGGCTTGTGGAATGAATGAGGAATATTTTTATTTCTAATTTTATTAGCATTACGCCAGTCCTTTGAAAACATTTCTGAAGAAGGGTGGCTCGCTGTTAGGAAGACTTAAAACTTTTCTGCAGTCAGTTTAGTATGAATGTGGGTTGTTATTTTCACAACATTGAGCTGTTTGTTGTTTTACCTTCTAATCAGACACACCTCATATAGATCTGCTTATTAACATACGACTTACAGAATGGCATATAAAAATGTGATGATTATTTCTAATAGCGAGGGTCACATTTGGTTACAAAAATCTGTCAGTGCTTTGTGACTGGCATAAAATGCTTTTGCTTTAGGGCAGTTGTGTTGCATGGGGCTGATGTAAGTGAAAGCTCTCATTTAGCTGTTATTTCCAGGCACTGAATAAACATGCAAGCGCTGACTTTCACTCTGGAAAGCAAGAGCAGGCAGCATGAGGGTGCGGGGTTTGACCTGTGCCATTTTATGGGATGGATGTTAGTGCCAGGGTTAGTGTGAATCTCGTGTGTTCTTACACTTCAGATGTGAGAGCCAAGACAATTTTTGCCGAGTCCCTGTGAATCCTGCTTATTCCTTCAGTTCCCCGTGTGTAAATTAGGGGCAGGTCAAGGAAGCTGCAGGGTTTCACTGATGGGAAACGAGTGCTGCTTTCCCTGAAATCTTGAGTTCACAACTTTAGTAAAATTTTTCACGTGGCAATATTCACTCATCTTCACATTCCCAAAATAGAAATGATCACAGTCTGGTGCCCTTAGACCAGCTCTGCGGACCGTGCTCGGAGTGGTTATGCTGACCACCATGGGAGGGACGCGCTTCATGAGAGAACAGAAAACACTTTTTCGTATTGAGGAAGGCCCTGCAAGAAAGACTTCTTCCTTTCAGGTGCTTGTGTTGTGCAATCTTGGATATTGCTGAATATCAGATGGATCCAAAAAGGGGTGCTGGGTGCTACCAAGAGTCCGGGAGACTTCTGTATCTGCAACGTTCAGATCCCCACCCTGCCAGCCGAGGTCTGTGCTGCAGAAGCACGATTTCTAATGCAAAGTAAAGCAAACAGAAAAAAAAAGTTACCCAACTTTTTACTTCCATCTTCGCATCATGTTTTTGGCCTAAATAAGACAGCTGTGTTTTAGCATATGCAGATGAATGGTGGGATTTTATTCTTTGGGTATTTGCTTCATCTACAGCGTCTGTGGCCCAAGCAAAAAGTGTTTGTCAATAAAAACATCCAAATGTACTAATGGCGTCTCCCATGTATTGAGTTTAGAGGCCAGTTTGGTTAAACCCCATTACCAGAGCAACAGCGGCTTAAGGCAAAGTAAATTAGATGGGAAAAATGCAATTTCTAAATAAGTATTTTTCACACCCTCATGCATGTGGAGTTTGGTATACTGACCAAAATGGTCTTTCCAAGGAAGCTGAACCTCCTCTCACCCATGGGACAGTGGGCAGGGAAAGGGGTCAAGGCTTGTTCGGATGATGTGAAGCGTCTTTGGATTTGCCAGGGCCACAGCGGCTCTCTTGCTTCTTCCTCAGAGTTGTGTTTGCTTCGCTGTCAAGCTTTCTGTGAATAATGTTTGTAAATATTGACATCTAGAGAGTGAGGACTGTGATCTATAAAAGGCAGCATTTTGCAAACTCAAGGAGATACATCTTACTGTTTAATTACAGCCTCAAAATCACAGACCCAAATGTGTTTATATATGTTTTTTTTTTTCATCTTTGCATACAGTTATGATAGGCTAGAATTCCTTCACAAGGTATTGTATGAAATTGGGGGCAAGGAAGCAAAGGGGGTTGTTTTGTGGCTCCATCAACACTGTTAAAGAAAATTAATTTGGTTTTCAGGATATTATCAATCCAGTGCTTATTTTGGAGTTGTCACTATCATCCAAGCCTAGGTCTGAAGGTGAAATCAGAAGCTCACAATTTCACAGACATTTCTGTCCATGGACCCCTTCTGTAGATATGGGGTTTTGATTCAAAGATAAATGGCTGGATTTAGAAAACTATTTAATGCATAGCAACTGTGATCTCAAGGGGAAGATTTTTAAAGCCCCAAACGGGCGCAGAGCAGCTATACTCTTTAGCAACTTCAGGAAAGTTCATGGAGCGGATGGGAATGACTCCTGCCCGCTACCCTGGGCAAGTGCCTGGTCGTCAGCGAATGTGGTTGGTAGTGTCACGGCCAGAATAATACTTTTGAAGCTAGAGAGACTGCTTTAGAGCATATTTGAAATTACAAGCATGTGATCATTGTAAACATTTACCCGTGTCGTAGAAAGAAAAATCCACTTTCTTCAAAGAGAGACCAGGGCACGGGTTGAAAAAAGCCCACAAAAACCCGATGGTTCTTTTCGCGGACATCTCTTGCTGGTGCATTATCGTGGTGCTATTCTTTATCCAGCTCCGCATTCAGCTAAAGGGAATCTATTTTAGCGGTTTCATTGTATTTTATTCTTAATTTTTTTAGAATGGCTTTTAGCCCACTTATACTTTTATCACTTCTTCAATCTTTTGGTGAATGCAGTAGCAATATTTTTTAAATTAATAGCGCGGCATTAAGTGGGCATTAAGTATAAACCAACGCCAAATTACTTACTGTCCTCTTATGCAAAGTACTGCATATTCCCAGAGGCTTGGTTTGTACATGTTTAAAAAAAAAAAGGGATGTTATGCTACAGTATCAACTGATACTTGGCTTTAAAGTGTGTTCTTTTTGTCTCAAATGAAATACCTTTCCTTTTGCAGTACAAAAGGACGATGATCTTTTCCTGCAGTCCCTTCCCATAACACTGGAATGTGAAACTCGCTGCCAGCTAACGTACAAAGCAGCTGGCACCGAACAGAAAAGACACAAAAGATTGACCAGAATTCAAACCACCGCAAAATGAAATGAAAATAATCTCCTATCAGAAGCATCTCAGAAGTATGATTTCCTTTGAACAGTGAAAACTAGCACTTACATTACATAACGGACCTGAAGAGAACCGCAGAGCATGAGAGGGAAATACGTCCCACTTAGGTCAGCTGAGCTCCTCTGAGCTTTTCTTGTCTGAAAGGAAAAGCGATGGCAGATGAACGTGCTCAAATACTGGAAAAGTAACAGTGCTTTCTGGTATTTAATGCCTTTCGCTGGAAGACCTCCAGTTTTTTTCCTTTAAATAATTACATGCATTGCAACTAATTTTAATATCCCGTTAAGGGAGGCTTGATTATGTCCCTTTATAAATACTAGAAACAGGGTTCTGTCCTCATTTATCGCAGGTTAGCAATATGGCAAATGGTAAATCTGGGAATAAAATCCAGGTGGTGTAAGCAGAGCAACTGAACGTTTTCACTCTGATGTGTCAAAAATAGGAGAAAGTAATTTTCTTTCCCTTTACGTTCAAACAGTACAAATGTCACATGTTGTCTCATCTTAGATTTATCTTGTCGTTTCCCAAAAGGGCTGTTTCCTTTCCCAGTAGGTGAGTGCTTGCAGCGGGCTGCTCTTCCGCCCTTTCCTAGCTGGAGGGTAGTCTTCATTTTGCACAAGCCTAAATGTCCGCCACCACCACCCCCCCAAAAAAGTCATACTTAAATCCACCTGAATATATACATCAATGAGTTTGAAAAATGCCCGTAATCTGGGTACCTGGTACCTTTTTAAATCGTTAAACCATATAATAGGGAAAAGGAAATTAGAGCAAAATGCATTAGAAGTGAGGAAACTAGGTATTTTTTCACCTCTGATTTTTAACAGGTGAATTTAATGGAAGATCAGTAGTGCTGGCTAGGGTCAGCTTTACTTGAGGAAGGTAATATGTGCAGTTCTCCACATGGTCTTCTACAGCATCTCGACCATGACCATCAATACCCTTTGATTCCAGCAGTGCATCAGTTTGAAGCAAAAAATGCTAATCATGCTGTCTTGTGCACTGATGTATGAGGAAATCAATAATAATGGGATTTAGTCATCAAAGCATGTTACAAGGTAGTGTACAAACATTCATTAACCTTTAAAAGTAAGTATGAAAAAAATAGTAGTGTTCCTGTTTCAGAGCTGATATAGCTGGAATATATGACGATAAGCATGGCTGGGTTTTTCAAAAATTACAAGGGTCTTATTGAAGATGAAGGAAGGGCAAGTCTTCGGATCCTGGGGTGCGATCGTTCGTGTAAGACGTCACTAGAAAATACCAAATTACCGCTGAAGGCATGCAGCTTTGCCGCCCTCGCCTAGCACGATGGTTTCAGTGGAGCAGCACGAGTCGCAGAGGGATGCAGAACCAGTGCTGCGCTTTTCCCATCTTTGGTGCAAGGGCAGATCTTAGCTGGCTGGCGGTACTTAAGGAGGTTTTGCTGGTAACGAGAGCGGGTTTCACATTAATTTGTGTCCATGTTAACAGTGTGGATTTATGCTGGTGTCCATAAAAGGGTGACATAAATCCCAAACCAGAAGCTTTGCACGCCACATTACAGTGTATTCTGTAAATTGTGGGTGTTGGTACAACTCCATACACCTGTGGCGGCGTCTCCTCGGGAACTGTGTCAACTCTTTGCTTTTTTCCTAGTATATAAAATAATATGTCCTCGTGACATATTAGAGGCTCTTTCATTCGATTTAATTTCTTCTCTTGTTTATTTTATTGCATTGACTTAAGAAAAATACGATACCACGTTTGTCACTGCCTTAGGGTTTTTTTTCTATATAAATATTATCTTTTTGATGATTCCGAGAATTCTGAGGAAAAAAGAATATTGATTTCTCTGTGTCAAAAGGCTCTTCTGTATCTCATAAATATTCTTTTTGTCAAGATTTAATAATTCGTCGTCCAAGCCAGTGCTTAAGTGGAATAGATTTATGTTAATACAAACTTTCTTTGGTATTAAGATGATCAGTTCTTCAAGTGAGGAAAAAAGGGAAGGTGTCAGGAGCAACAAATGATCATGTGTGCTGTGGTTTACCTGTAACCTCGGGTTCAAACCAGATGATTTTGAGGACGAGTTCATTGGGTAGATGTTAAGATACACACAGGGAAAGAGGGACTTTGTGCATAGCATTCTGTAGGGGAACGCTCATCAAAGTCAGCAGGTATTGAATCAGAGTGTTTGCAAGATGGTTTTGCACACGTCTTGGATAGCATCTGGGAACAGGAAAATTAGAATCAATATTCAGATTTTAATTAAGCCTGAGAACCGCAGGCCAGTATGCTTAAAAAGCAGCGGGACAGTTTTCCACGTTGTTCGCTGGGCTCTCGGTCGGCTGCGGCCATGCACCCGCTCGGCAGGGAGAGACTTTCCGTGGACTTCAGTTGGAGTCCCCAAAATGAGGCAAAAACTCCTTACAACTACAGGTAAGAGTAGCTGGGTTTAAAGTACTTCATGTATCAATGAAACCACAGTGATTGCAGTCAGAGGAGATGAGACACTATTTCTTACTGAGTTTGATAAAAGCCAATTTGGGACCGAGGAGATAAAGATGACTGGTACAGTATTAATGTTTCTGGGCTATTTGTGCCTATTAAAGAAAAGTAGCTGATAAATTGTGACTAAATGCATATTACAGCAAAGATGAACCCTACAACTTGTATAGGAAAAGTGGAAACAGAAAAGAAAAAGCTGGACCTGTTGCCTGCCTTCACTGGCCCGCTGTCTCTTACGGTGGTTTAACGGGTGTTCTTAGGGGTGTTTTTTCTTATGGGCATTCTCTCTAAATACAGGCTGAGTTTTGTTGCTGACTTTCTAACCACGAGGAATAGAATTCAGAAATAAATCCGTTCCTAATTTAATTACGTGGGCTTTATTTTTAATTATATGCTTCTACTAATCGAACTGCAGATTATGTAAAATTGAGAATGGAAAAACAAATTCGCAGGATATCTTTCTTTGCGTTTCTGGTGAGTCATTACGTTGCGAAGTTTTATTTTCTCCACAAACTGATTTGGGAAAGTAAATGAGAATGTGGATATTTTGTTACATACGTATTGATGTTTTATATGTTAACATGACTCAAGGTTTGACTTGCTGCCTGACAAAAAGCGGAGGGTTATATTTCTTTCTGCAGCAAAGTTTCAGACCAATGAGCCTTCTGACAGGATGATCAAAGTTGAGTTTCAGCAATGGCTGTACAGATTGCCAGATTATATTGTATATAATTAGCATATGTTGTTCAAAATTCTTCTTGGTTATACCAGTGAGAAGCCAGAAGTACTCTCCTGAGATCAATGCATTTTTCTCTGCTATTTACACTGCGGAAATCACAGTTTAGCTCATTGTGTGTTTTTATAATATTTTGTACACAACTGTGAATACATATTTGATTATAATAGAAATGTGATTAAATTTCAGCTTTGTTCACTTCACCTGCTTTTGCTCACTATATCTCTACTGAGATTTATTCCATCGTTCAAAACTCTTCAACTGCTTCAGATAGCTGCCAGGAAAATGAAAACAGCAAGCAACAAACAAACAAAATCCCTTCTGCCAAGACCTTGATTCCTTTTCCTCCTACAAACACGGGTTTCATCTCTGCCACTGTGGCAAATTTATACATCAGATATTTCCATTCTCTGTAACGACGGAAATAGCGGCTCGTAGCCAAAGTCTAAGAAACGTATAAGTCTTCAAATACTAGATTTAAAATAGTGGTGTTTTTCTGTAACAAAAGATTACAATTTTCTGTATTTGATGGCTTCTTTTCCAAGAAGAAAATTCAAAATTATTCTGATAATTTTAACAACGTTGTGGTCTCTCAGAAGAGGCTTTCCACAGCATACGTGGTGGTACGGGAGTGCCTTATCGACGTGCAGATGGGCTGCCCGGCGTGAATCTCAGCTTCGTCCTTTATGAGTGCCTTTGCAATCCCAAACACCAAGTAGCTCTAAAATGATGAATAAAACTTTGCCAGCGTTATTGTCCCGTCTTTATATGTGAGAGGCAAGCTCTTGGGGTAAATCGGCACTGTTGCTTTAATGCCTGTTGACATCAGCCAAAGTTCTCATGCAGCTTTTTTTCCTTTACTATTGGATCCAGTTTTATGAAGTAAGCCTGCATTTATTATCATCTTCTCTCCCTGTTTGAAGCAGAAAAATACAAGATATCTTTTCTGAAAAAGAAGGGCAGGTAACAGTCATGGAACTTACTTCCCTGTAGTGCCCTGAATTTGCATGACACAGTTTTCCTTTTTGTTGGAAACAATGTGCCAGCTACTGACTGGATCAATAAAAAATTGATTTTTGAATAGTGAGTAGAAGCAAACAATTGCATAAAAGGGGAAATAATCTTATGCTGAAACCAATTGGATAATACGCATTTTACCAGTAACTGATGTAGAGTTAAAAAATACAGCAGGGCATTTATGACCTCAGGGGGAAAAAAAAGTTAAATGAGGCTTTAATTCTGATTTGTGATATTTTTATGACTGTTATAGATCAAAGTATCCAATTTTATTCTAAGCAGGGTGGTCCTGGTGTTTTAGGGTGGGTTTTTTTTTCATCTTTGCTGGCTTATATCTGTTTAGTTGTAAGAGAAGTGTGCTAAGTAGACCCAGAAGGGCTTTCAAAGGGTAGATTGCTATTGCTTTCAGTTGTGCAAAAAGGTTAATTATGGAGGTTGGGAAAATGTTGCTGCTTTAATGATAAGGGACTACTATAGAGAAATGACTAACCTGAGCTAGTTTTCACTGTCATCTTAATTTTAAAATAAATGACAAAACATCAGGCTCCTTGATCATTCTGAGCATTAAAAATGAAAGGTCCGACATGCATGAGAAATAGCTAATGACCAGAAAATCTGGGATAGGTAACAGAGGAGGAGATCAACCAAAAAATAATTCATTAGAATTTCTATGTAATGCAGTCTTTCTAAAAGCTAATTAAAAAAATGTTCAAAACCAAAGTTGTAGAATTTTTGCCAGAGTTTATGGACTGTTAAATAAAACAGAATTTGTAATAAATTAAACTGTAATTTAAACCCCTATTTTTTATGCTTCTCTTCATGGCTCTTATTCTGCCATTCAAGTCAATTAGGTACTGCAGGATTTCAAAGGAGAACAGAATTTGGATTTTATTGTTGACATACTAAAGGTGACATATTTTCACCGTTTTTGCTTTAGTGCTGGTCCTGTAATAGAAGTTTTCAAATAGAAAATACATATTTCACCCCATTTTTGCACTAAGTGACTGAAAAAGGAAAAGGTATATTCAAGGTTTGCGCAACATTTCTTTGCCAGGAATATGAAGACCTGTAAATTACAGTGTTTACTAGCAAATACAAGAAAGACCATAGCTGTCAAATTAAAGAATGATTGCTTAAGAGCATCATCCTTGAAAAGTGTCGAGACCAGTGGTGGGTAAACCTCTGTAGGTACCAGAAATTCACATTCTGCTTAAATAAGTGTTGGTATGTGAATTCACTGAGTCCAATGAAAATTGCTCCAGGCTAGCGAGCCTCTCAGAAACCCAGCACTAACCAGCTGTCTTCTGAGACTGCCTCAGCCAGGTGCCCTTGGGGATCACCTCCTCCAGCAGCGCTGAACGTGGGTGGTTGGGATCCAGGGCTGTTCTGCGTTGGGAATGGTTGGTGCTCTGCTGCCAAGCTGGTCCTGGCAGAATTTCACAGCAGAGAGAAATCCTCTAGGGCTTACATGCAATTTATTTTTTAATACCTTCTCAATCTATTACCTTATGCCTTTTGACTACTGTCATTATTTAAGTCATCTGTTAGGCTCTGAGTTATTTTTGAGGATGAAGATAATATAGCCCAGGCTACAAGAAGTTTGAGTTTTGCATGTTCCACTCCGTCTTTGGACTTGCAAGAATCTGCACTGAATTCTCAAGAGACACGTTTTAGTCCTGCTTGGCCCTACACTCCACCGACTTGAATGAACTGAAGATCATCCTCCATCTGCCTTCTGTGCAGAGTATCTGTAGGAAGTGGCCAAGCTACAGTTTCATCAGTACTCCCAAGATACTTCATTTGGTTTTAATTCTTCAAAATCCAATACACCGGTATTCAAAAAAAATTATAATCCTAGCCAGTTGCAGTCAATGAAAAATATATTAAAGTAATGTGGAACTGCTAATACTGTAGAAATTAGCAAAGGTAGATGTTTGGAAGTTATTGCATTAATTTATAATTCATAAAATTAATGAGTTTTGTGTAAAAGTTAATATCTAGAGATACTTAGAATGAAAACAGTTATTACAAACATTATTAACATTGAAATGAAGAAACATTTTCATATTTGTTTCTTGCATGTCTTTTGCAGTTCTGAAATATGTTTGTCTTACAAATTGTGGTGACGCAGGAAAAGTAGTTGTGGAATTTTAGTAGCACCAGGGTGGTGGTGAAATATGGCATCTCAGCAAAGCATTGCCTATGTGAATTATTAATATTTGCATATTTTACTTCTGTTTGTTCCTTTATTGTTCCTTTAATATAAGTGAAAAAGTAGTATATTCCAGTGTTTGAGAACAGGTCCGGCCCTCACTTGGGGCATCACACTACTTCCCATGCAGACACAAGACTGAGCTTTAAACTATAGCAGAAATTACGAGATTGTAGCTATTTGCTAAAATTGCATGTGTATTAAATAAACAGATATGTTTGGGGGGGTTTGTGCTTCTGTGGTTTCTTTTCCAGTCTTGTTGGTAAGAGATAAAGACCTATTTTTTTTTCCCTGAAAATTACATAGAACATTGGCTACCATGATCTACAATTAAAAAGCAAAACTGTTGTTTGTTCTGAAAGGTCATTACTGAGATCTTGGCAGAGGCAAAATGTTGGGATGGTGTGGAGTTAAAGAAGGTACTGCTGGGGAAATACCATGGGAAAGTTGGTCATAGAAGCTGATGCTGTGATGAGCAGGAGCTGCAGCTGCAGGAGGGGTCTGGTTGGTGGGTAGTAAGGACCACTGCAAACTAAAATGGGTGGCATTGCAAGCTAAGATAGGCAAAGCAAGCCAAAGACCTGGGGAAGAAAAGCATTTAGTAGGAAAACACTGTGCTGAGCAGTGGTTTTAGTAGCTCGCGAGTTTGTAGTTTATCCAAGAGAATCTTGGATGCTGGGAGCAATAAAAATTACAAAGCATAGAAAATTAGAACTGCGGATATTGAGACTCTGGAAAATTACGGGGATGAAGAAAAGTCTGAAAGGAGGAAAAGGACTGGGAGGAAAAGCCGTGCGGTGTGGCTGTGTTTGCAGCGAATAGATCGAGCCATTGGTGAAGACGCCCCAGCGCCTGAGGTTTGCTTGGGGCAGTAAATACCGAATACCTCTGTGCTCCAGAGATGTCTTGGACGTTAGAGACCCCTGGCTCAGGCTGGCACTAAGCTCCTTCCTGGCAGACATTTCACTTCATTTGTAAGTTTTTGCACATGTAAAAATGGAGTGAATATATAGTAAGTATATACATGCAGTGTGTCTTTTATTGAAATACCTTCCCCGATAAATCTAAAATATAAGCAGTTGGCTTTGTTTATTCTGAAACATGTAGTTTTGTTATGACAAAGAGCTCCATTTGCTTTTGTTTCACATAAATACAAGAAATAAATATTTTTATTTACTGTAGTTATTCCTGACTAGCATACATTAGCTGGCAGCATAACCAACATACATAGATCTAAGAGTTAACCAGGACTTAAATGTAATTCCTTTTGAGCATTTAGCTATTAACTTCAAGCAAGTAAAACCATCGAGTTGCTTATTTAATGACTTATTTGTTTATATGGAAGATCAATTAGCATGGCCCCTGGGGTTCCCTTACCTTTCCTCTTGAAGGGTTCCCACCAGGAGAGGTACTGACACAGCGTGCTTCTGGCACCCACGAAGTTTTGCAGGGAGCTCCCGTGGCGCAGGGACGTGCCAAGTCACCGCGTCAGAGCAGGGTGGAAGCTGGGGAGTGAGACTTCAGGGCCTTTAAACTTAGGCTTAAGGCTAGCGTTAATAAATACCAGCCTCAGGTATCGATGGGAAAGGTAATGGAAAGGGAAACATCATTGTTTTATTGGAGTAATCGAAGGCTCAAAAAGGCTCCGTTCCAGCTTGGGCTGTGTGAGCACTTTCAACTGGTTATTGGTTTTTGTGTTTTATTTTTTTCTCCCTGTTGTTAAGAGGTGGATGCCCTCTAGGGCCCGAAGCCATCTCTGTACCCAGGAGGAATGTGCTGGAATGGTACTGTGTAGGCGTGGGGATGGAGGCGAGAGGCGCTGGGCACTTCTCTCTCATTTGCTGCCAGTTCAGCTGGTTCTGGGCTGTGGTGGTTCCAGGTCTGGGTCTCCTGGGGGCAGGAGCAGCCAGGAACCAATGCTTCCAAGCTGTATGTGGGCTTTTCTGCCACTGCTTTGAAGCAGGCATATATCCTCTCTGGAGTCTCTCTTGGAGCCCCCAGCATTTCCCGCGCTGGTGACTATGCCGGAGTTGGCCCAGCGGTACAAAGCAGTCTGTATGTGCTTGCTACACTGAGATAAATCAGTCTGGTTTTTCCACGGAAAGTCAATTGTATTCGTATTTATCTGCCTGCATATGGTTATTGATAGGAGCCCTTCCCGTCCAGGAAAGGATAAAATCCAAAGCAGGTGATGGGCAGCGAACCCCACACCTTTTTTCTGGCCTTAAGGTGTTGACTTGGCGCTAGCGTGTACCAAGATAGCGTTGGAGAACGGGGCATTGACAGCAACACACGCTTGTAGCTACCGAAGCCCAAATTAAAACCGAATGGAGGGACAACACCAGTGAGACACGTGCCGTTAATAACATGATATTGATATAGTGTGCGAAGGAGTGACGTTGGGGTTGGGTGAATAAAACACATCCAAAGCACCCGCACGGTCAGCCTGTGTCGGACGCAACGGCCCCTCTTGGCCACGTCGCTCTATTTTCAGTAGACATTCAAGAGTATGTGATTTTTAACTCCAGATTTCCCTAAGCAATCACTGCAGATAATAAAGGAAACTGTGGAAATAAACCAGCAATACCTGATCATCTCATTCTTTATTTTAATCGTTGGTATTATGGAGCTTCCTAAAGACCAGGAGATGTTTTGATGGTTCTATTTAGCTTTTTTTGGAGTCTAAATCTTTAAATTTTTTACTGTAGAAATGGAGAGAGAACATTTATTTTTAAGAAGGCAGCTGCTTTAGGTAGTTTCTAATAAGTTTGGTAACTTAGAAGGAACCTGGAAAATAAAGAATATTTAAATCTAGTTGGAAATACCGTGCCTCCACGTGAATATTGATCTGTTTAAATAATTGTGCTCAGTTTTGAAACTTTGAAAAGGCGGAGAGATTATTATTCATAGAAAGGATGTCATGAGTCATTTCACAGTTTATTAACCCATGCCGCTCAGCAGAGGAAAGGCGGAGGAAAATCAGGTCCCCGCTGGATGGAGTTTGATCGTTGTGTTGGGTGTTGATGAACTGAAACAGTGACATTCAGCAAACAGGTTTTAAGGCTTTTGTGGCAGATATGAAATGGAGAGTAAATATTCCTAGTGGACTGTATAAGCTTCTACCATCAGCATCTCCGACTGCCTCAGTCGATCATAACCCCCCCGAGACACCGCTGGAATTGGCCTTGTGTTACGCAGGCTCATTGACTTTTATTGTGTCATGTATTTCATCCTCTGCAGGAAGAAGACAGTGGGGCAAACATAGTCTTTGCATTGAACTTGTTCTTAATTGTCAGGAAGGGAGTTTGTTGGAAAGGAAATCAGGACAGCCACTTGCTCTTGTTAGAGGAGGAGATGCTATGACTATTTTAGGAGACATCATCAGTGTGAAATCCAATTAATTAATAAATTTTTGGCAATATTCCACACATACTTTCTCAGCTGTGCCTGGGGTGTCAACAATGTCATTTTTTTTAGTTCTTTCTAGTTCTTTCAATTTTCACCTCTACAGCTCCATGAGAGCCTGACACGTACAAAAGGCAGCCAGACAGACTTTATTCTGCCGTCTGGCCCTGACGGGAATATGTGCACAGTACCCATTAAAGCGAAGGGATTTCAGCATAGGAGCAGTGGTTTGCTTGGACACAGCTGGAAAAAAATGGAGCTTAAATATATTGTTTCAGAACAGCACCTGGGAGGGTGGTGACTCACTGCAAAAAGTGCTGACAGTATCTTACTATGCGTGTATTTTTAATGTACACAGTAATACATGTGTAAAATACAGTTAAAAATATAAAGTATTGGATTACCATTAAAAGAAAGTGCCGTAATTACAGAGCACAGAATTTCTCTAGGAAAAATCCAGGTTCTTAGAAGTCCCAGACAAATTATTACATCGCTAATTCTTGTTTAAGCTGTGGAGATCGTGCGGTTGGAAATGGCTGCAAGAAGGTGAAAAAATGAGAAATTTTAAATGCACTTGAAAGGGCAAAGAGGTTGGAGTGAGTGCTCAGATTCAGAACGGATCGGTTGTTTTGAGGACAAGACCGAGGGAAGCTGGTGGGCAGGGGTAGAGGAAAATAATTTTGGAGGAAGTCCTTTTTTAAGGGTTCTGTAGGAAGATACTTTCTTTGTGATGTGTATTACAGAAAAGAGAGGTTATGCTTAGAAATTAGTACGTTTCATGCTGAAAATACCCAATTCTGTGTTATCAGCCTCTCTGCCAAATAGGAGATGGACCTACGAGGCCCGTTGCCAAAAGGATAACACATTTCCATTTAATGGAAATTAAATGATGTCACATGTGAGAACTTGGGTGCAGTTGGCCAAGAAAAGTAGAAGTAGTAAAAGGTTATTTATCATTAAAGGCCATAAATCACCCTGGTCGGATCTCTGTAGCGGGAATGATGCCTCAGCTGGTTGCACGTCATCCCTGGTGAGCCATAGCTGAGTAATGGCAGATTGAACCCAAGGAGAATTTCGTAAGTGTTCCCAGTTAATTAAGATATTACCAGTTCAGCAAAAATAATAAAAACATTTTAAAATGGATGAATATAGATACAGTTAGCATGTTTTAATGGATTCATTCTTCGATCATTTATCTCCTGGTCAGCATCACTTTCCCGTGCAATGAAAACGGGAGAGATCTGGAGTGTGGCTGGAGGAAGCGTGGTTGGAACGTCCCTGGGAGCGGTGCAGTGCTGACGCTCCTGGTCACCACGCTCACCCCTCCACGCTGACGCTTTGACACTTACAATTAAAACATGAACCTAGGTGCCTGTTGGTGTGGAGCAAAAGAGAGAGAGAGAGATGTTATATTTTCAAAATATCTGTAAACCTCAGTGTGGCACATCTGGCAGCAGGTGGAAAGACTTGCTGCTTGAACGATAGGAAGAAAATCTTTTTTATATTAGCTCTCTTACCTTTCAGATGCTTTTAGAAAGGCTGAAACATATAGCTCAAAGGAAAAATAGTCTGCCTGAAGCTATGAAAATAAAAAGGCCTGTTTCTCTTTCATCTTGCTACAATTAGACTACAACTGTAAGCCATGTATTTCAAAAATTGTTTATGAACTCGCAGGTCTGAACTGAATAACCATCTGTAAAATTTTAAAAATTAAAATCCCTTTAGGAAATAGTGACCTTGCAGAGCTTAAATTGCTTATAAAATTCTGAAGGCTGAATTAGTTAGGAATAGTGATGAGCTAGACAAAAACTAAGCAAAAAAAAAAAAAGTACAAACTGTTCCTCTCTGTCTGTCCAAGACTTCTCGCTGAACTATCAGTGTGTGCTATTTATTCCAGTTTGCTTCTTATCGTATTTATGATCAGACGCCAGCAGCTTTAGCAAACGACTCGCGCAGTAGCTCAGCTTGGAGCGAGGAACTAAGTATCTCCTGCGACTGCGATCGATGCAGTCAGCGGGATGGACCGGCACGTGCCGGTGGGGAAGGACGAATGTAGAACAGCACTTACACAACAGAAAGCATTTCTTGCAGACTGTAGGTCGAAACCGGGTTACGGAAGTGGATCCATCCTGTTGAGCACTGGAAAGGTGCTTGGTTGGGGTTCGCTGGTGTTGGGTTGTTGTCTGTCTAGAATTCAAGACTAGATAAAAGGGGAGATGCTGAATGCCAAGTCTTGCAAAGTCAGCGGAGCTGAGGCAGCGTTACACCTACTCGTCTGCACGTTGCAGAGCCTGCGCTGTTAGGAGTAACAGGGTGGTTGTCTTATCTCAGGTGGTGGTGCTCTGCTGTGGTGAGAAAGGTCTCGCTCTACTCTTTCTTCTCTACCTTTGTGCCAAAGGTGATGCTCCTGAGGAGATTTTTGGTGGCAGTTCCCGGTGGCCTCTGATTTTCAAACATTATAGACATTTTATTAAATAGTAAATAAAAGATGTTATGGAAGGAAAGCCATAAAGGGAGAGATCTTGGCCAAAATACCATGCTGCAAAATGGTCTATAAATTAACATGCTAGTTAACTCAAACACCAGCAGGAGCGAATAAGCTTCTATTGGCCATTATGGGGCACTTAGGGGGTTTTACAGCAGGCTGAACTTTCTGCCAGTTAATTTTTATGTTGTTTTTAAACTTGATCATCTTCACTACTGTTGTCCAAATGCCATTAATTTAAAGAACTGCCAATCAAAGCTGATTATTACTATGCAGGGGTTGTGGCGTGCTGCATATCTGGCAGGATTCATTGAGGGCTGAAATGCTTTAGTCCATTTTGCTTGTGTACGGGATGGAGATCAAGTGTGACAGTGGCTGTTAACGAAACGATGAACAGTCTCACAAAGTCTTTTAAATAGTACTTTGAAGTTGGATTTTGAGTTTTAAAATTCCATTATTTAATGTTTAATCATTAAAAAAAAAAGTGCTTTCTAAAAGGTAGGTAGCAGTGACATGATGTAGTCAGCTTTGGAGAGTTTTTCTTCCAGATACAAACCAGAAGTTGCCAAATTAAGAGTTTAAATCTGAAGTGGACAGCACTGATGTACCAGTGGTGTAAAAATAACAATTAAATACCTATAAGAATGAGCGTTACCGTAGTAGGGAATAAAATTCTCTGTAGACAACCCCAAGTATAACATTATTCTAGTAGTTGAAAACTTTTACTTACTTTATCAGAGATCCAATAAATGGCTGAGCCATGCTGGTTCCAAGTTAGGTCTGTTGACTCTCTGCTCTCCATTGTAGGTAGTGTCAGATTTGTACCTAAAACAGGGCAAGAAACAGTAATAAAACTCTAATGGAATCAGCACAAAACCTCAATAGTGTACAAAAAGTCACTTAGGAAACCCTTTGATGTTTGAGGAAACAGGGTATTAGCTTTATTTGTCAGTTCTAACCATTTGCATTTCTGTGCTCTTTGCTTCCTGAGGAAATCTTTTTCCATTTAATTAGAAAGAAAAGCTAAGATACATACTTGTTAACAAGCTTAATTTGCAGTGCTATGCCAAAGGTTCTTTGCAAGTCTTTGTGGGGAGTGTGGGAAGAGAAGGGAGTTTCATATTGTTCCTACTAAGCCCTTAAGAGTAATGGTTGTTGCTGCTTTCCTGCCACTGTCTCCATTATATCTACTGTTAACTTCCACACTTTTTAGTCTTAGTCAAACTTTAAAAAGACCCTGTCTCACCTGCCTCACCACCAGATGCACCCGCAGGTGCGTATGGAACAAACCTGTGACTTTCAAAATCTCAGATCTTCAGTCTGGTACATCCCAGACTGTTATATTGTACAATATTATAAAAATTGGGGGTATATTCTCATGAAAACCAAGTTTTTCAAAATTTTCTGAATTTTTAAGTACACTTAAGATTATTGTCATTTATTGCCTTCATTAATTTTTAGAACTATATAAAAAAAAAAAGGTAAAATTTCATTAGACGTTAATTCCTGTTGGATACAAAACTACTTAAATACATGTAGTCGGAAAAATATGTTTTACAAACTTTACTTTGTCTGTGGGCTTTCTATACCAGATCACACATGTTTGCAGCATGATTTTTCATGCAAAGTAACTTTTTTTTTGACAGTTCACCTGGTCCTTTCTCTCTTTTTTATACAGATAGGTTGCTTACCAATATTTTGCAAATGATGGTAGAAAAAATCATTCCATCCGTTAAGAAGGATTAGGGAAGCTAGAGATTTACCCCGCCTGAGAGAGCTGCCCTCTGTAATTCACAATATTCCACCTAACGAAGGAGTAACTCCCAAAAAACTCGCCACCTGATGGGCAGCGGTAGTTATTTGTGATGCCGGGCGCCTGTTGCCAGGCACATTCGTTAGCTTAAACAGATGGCCATACTAGCCCACAGACGTGTAGTCCCGAAAGGTAACTTCCAAACCACACAGATTTCCAAGTGCTGGCAAAACGCAGCTGGGAATTCACTCACTTGGGGTCTTCTGTAATAGCAGGAGATGACCGGATTGTCAGCACGGAGACATTTAGTGGCAGTGATTTGATTGCAACAAAACGCTGATGGAATTGAGACAGTATTGATTATTTTCTGCTGGTTTGCTCACAGATTTCCTTACAGATCAGCCGCTGAGCTGCTGGCTACCCGGAGCCCAGGCGTTCCCCAGCATCACCCTTGCGTTCTCTGGCTGCCGTCTCCTCCGCGGAGATGCTTAGGGGAGGAAATAATTCTTCAGATCTGGACAACAGGGTGATTAGATATCATCTTTTGTCTTCCAGCAAAAAAATTAAGGACTTGCCGACCTGTCTGTGAGTTTTCCTAAAACTTCTTTGTAATCGCCGCGCTGAAGGTTTGCGGAACAGCCCGTTAGGAGTTGGAGGACCGATGCAGGCAGCCGGCGGGTGGTTCGCTGGGGCAGCATCCCGCCCGGCTCCTCTGGGCAGCACTTCTGGGTAGAATTAGTCTGCGGGTGTAATCCCTGGCATTTTCAACACCGTGCATACATGGGCTGTTTAGACTGTATGTATAAGCTGTGAGGCGAATTAACTCTTTAATTACACATTCTATGTAATAGCAAATTGCTAAAGTGTATGTAAGTAATTTACACACTGAGCAGTATATTGCCCTCATCCTCTCTTCTTTTTAATTCCCTTCTTAAAAACAACATCTGCAAGTAACTTCTTTATAGGCAAAATCCTCATGTTTTCCAGGATTTGTTGCAAAATAAAATGTTACTATTTTATTTCAGCCCTTTAGTTGGTTACCACCTTTTCATTCTCGTTAAGCAGTGATGTACCCTAAAGGGGGCCTGCAGGGAAGCTGGAGGGGGGCTGTTTATCAGGGAGTGCAGTGGTCGAACAAGGGGGATGCATTTAAACTAAAAGAGGGGAGCTGGAGCTGAGCTGGGAGGCAGCAGTCCTTCCCTGGGAGGGTGCTGAGGCCCTGGCACAGGGTGCCCCGAGAAGCTGTGGCTGCCCCTGGCTCCCTGGCAGTGCCCAAGGCCAGGTTGGATGGGGCTTTGGGCACCCTGGGCTGGTGGGGGGTGTCCCTGCCCATGGCAGGGGGTGGGACTGGGTGGGCTGGGAGGTCCCTTCCAACCCAAACCAGTCTGTGATTCTATGCTGTGCTGTAGTGCTTGAGGTGTATTTCAGAGCGCTCCACTGTACCCATGTTCCCACTGAAATTCCTCGTGTTTGGTGCAGGTAAGGGGGGGTGTCTCTGTCCCTGGAAACTCATTATATCCCAAACAGTTGGTATAATTAATTCTGTTTAATTTCACTCCACTGCTGAAAGCTACTCTAAAAGCAGGTTCCATAGGTACGAGGAGTGAAGTAGTTGAATTTATTTCTATAGTTACCCTTGCAGTGAAGCAGTTCAGGTTCACGTTTTGGAGACCTGCAGTTGGGGCTCGATCCTTGGTCCTCTACCTGCACAGCAGCTCGAGTTCAATATCTCTTTGTTTAAACCCGAACACCTGCAAACTTCCACAGTTTCACAAGCAAGGACTGGGAGTTCGGTTCCACGATGGCAGTTTTTTTCCCCGGTCGATTTTGAATAAAAACCTGTTAACTCGTAGGCATGTGGGCAGACGGCCGTGCGAGGTGTTACTGGTTAGATCTGCGGAGACTGGCAGCGCTGGGGTCAGTCCTCTTGGGTCGCCTCAGCAAGACTTTAGGAAAGATGCTTGCACGTCGTTAACACGCTGGTAGCTACAGGGAGAGGTTTAGGAGGCGATTTCGCAGCCTGGAGGAGTTGTCACGTGTTCCACATAAAAAGCTAATGCAGCCTTCGTTTAGAACTACCAGCTGGAAGTCACACTGCAGCAGGTAGGACAAATTATACTGGAGCTGGTTTTGCAGTGCCCAAGGAAAAATAAACAGAGCATCTATGCTGAGCCCTGGGGCTACAGCTCCCAGAAGGAGGATTAGAGGGCTCGAGTTCATGGAATGTGGGACTGCACAGGGGGAAGCAGAAATGCCAAGGGGACACCAGTGCCCCAGTCCACCGCGTCCATTCGCCATCTGCGCTGGCTCGGTTAGGCTGCGTCAAGTTATCATGTGTTGGGACGCTGGTTCAGAGGGAAATCCTGGAAGGTTTTTCTGTGAGGCAATGCTGAAACATACCCTTTGATCATTTTTAAAAATTGTTTCTGGATTTCAATTTGAAGTTGTTCTTGTTGAGTGGTTCATTCTGATTTTATAAGATGATAAAGCAAGAACAATTTTAAAATCAATTATTTGAACCCCCTTTTTTTTTTTTTAAAGAACGTTCATTGGTGCATACAGGCTTGTCCAGAATTACTTCAAAAATAGGACTTGATGTATCCAGCCTATGTAGCGTATTAGTTATGTGCTTCATATCTGATTGGACTGACATTATACTATGCTGAACCCAAATGATATGATGCCCCTCCCCAAACGAGGGAATAAACCACTTTCATTAGTATATACTTGTAACTTTGTACTGAGTATGTTACGTAAACGGAGATTTTTGATCAAAGGAAGGAGAAATAATTGGTCTTGTCTGACTTACATCTACACTCACTGCTGCATTTAGAGCTGGGACTGAATTGCTCCTTAATTGAAAAACCAGAAGTATAAGAGACTGTAGATGTAACCACATTTCAGAACCTTCCTATGTTTGAAGTAAGAATCAATTCTCTGTTTTATCAGGCAATATAGGGTTTTAATTCCTGCTGTCCTTTCAACCCATCACAAGTCGGTAATGATTTATATGTGAAGCTGCACATGATGAGTCATTAACAGTGGCAATATGTCCTATCACGTATGCTATGTGTACACTATACATACACAACCCATAAAACCAATGCATACGTGTGTATACACATGCACACTTATAATCGTGTGTAGATAAGGACGTACTGAATGCGCTCCATCTGGAAAAGGATGACCTTCCACGGTACCAAATGAATTACAAAACATTTTCTAGCTACTACAAGTGTATAGATCATATTCTTAGAGCACCCATAAAAGTCATAGTTACTGTCAATTTGAGAAATTTTAGCTCAGCGCTCCTGTTTCTCTTTCGCTGTCACGGGAGAAAAGAAATCCTTCTTACGAGAAGGACAAGGCGTACTGCTGGATGGTACCTTGACAAATGACCTTTTCTGGCTCTGATAGCTCTCGGAAGGGCATCCTTGAAAACCGGGGCGTGTTTACGTTCGCCGTGGAATGGGGGAGCACTGCAAGCTTTGGCCTTTTCGGGTAACGTGGGTGAAAATTGCCTTTGGACGTAGTTATCCTATACGTTTCTCCTGCACTAAGGAGCAGCCTGGAATGTCTCAGGCTGCTTTTGTTTTACTGAACTCTTCAGTTTTGTAAGAGTAGATTATATCTTGAGGAAACAGATTTGTGCAGTATTGCTTGTTGTAATATTGCATTGCTGCATTAAGTGGAAAAAAGGCATTACTGCAACTTTTCGCTAAGGAAGGACAAAATACATCCTTCCCTTTTCATTAGACCCTTTCAGGCTGTGACCGTTCTGTCACAGCTGAGATGACAGGAGGCCATCCTTCACAGCGATGAACGTGTCAGCCCGTCCTCTTCTCAGCTGTCACCGTATCGTTATGCATATGGCAAAGGGGAAAAAGAGGAATAAAAAAGGTGCAATTTGATTGAAGCATGGATTTGTGCAGACATAAGGATCGTGGCTCAACAGATGTGATCCTTACGTTTGAAATAGGAATGAAAATAGGAATCAGCCTTTATTAAAGTTTGCACAGCTGCCTCTTCTTACTGACGTGTGGGACAAGGGGGGTTCTGTCCCTGCAGTTCCCCGCACAGAAGCACACCTCCTTCCCGGTGACAGTCACCGCTCAGGCACCCACAGACCGAGTTCCTTTGTGTTTACTGACACTGCAGCTATGTCTTACAGTGCTTGTAATAACAGCTAACAGCTCCTGGTCCTGTCCTTCACAAATTAAAGCGGGAATCCCTAGTAAAGGCCTCTCTGAGCAGCTCGCTGGCTGCCTGAACCCTTTAGAAAGCAAAGCTTCGAGTCAGCAGCGGTCGGAGAGTGGGTCTGTGCGCGGAAGGCCGCGCGGGAGCTGGGTGTATAGCTTGCAGCGGGGCCTTGGGTAAGCGGCTCAATCTTTTAATAAGCACAGCTCAGGTAATGCAAATGTTCTTTTTTGTGTCGATCATACAAAGCTGCTATACAAAAACTTTAATTTAAGATCATCACCCCCGATAGAAATCTATATTATTCGTACAATTCCCTACATACTGCTTTGACCCAGACTATTTATGTACCTTACTAACTATACAGCTGTCCAGAGAGAATAAAAACATCCCGTGCAGATTTCACCGCCGCCTGGTGTGGGAAGAAGTGACATTGTAAGCCACTCTATTGGAAGCCTGTTTTACAAGGGGGTTTTGGTGCAGCAAAATCACACGTTGAATATACTGTCATTAAGTTATTTGAAAGCAACATGGTAATGTGGCAGAATAAATAAATGTGGTAAACGTTGACCCGTGTGGAAGATAAACTGTAGAAGGGAAGTAAACCAGACCTAATGCCTGTGATGACCACATCAAAGCGTTTGACGTTGTGATGTACGAAGAGGAAGCAATATCTAGAAGAAGGGCAGAGGAAAGAAAGAACTGGAAGGATTTTAGAAAATAATGCTTAAAATTCTGAATTTATGCTTTTAGATTAGACTGGAGAAATGAACCCAAACCCAAACTCTTATCTCCTGAAATTCACATAATGCATTCAGCCTGTTTTGAGATTCGCTAGCAATAAAAAGGCTTGCTAGAGGATGCAAGGGCTACCTGAGCAGAAGGGAAAAAAAAATGTGATTCGGTGTCCTGGCTTAAACTTGATCTCATTTACCCTAGTTATTGCAAATTAGTGGAAACTAATTTAAGCCTTACTTACTGCAGAGGTGCTACTCTGATCCTCAGAGGCAGGAGGGAAACGTGAACTCCAGTATCAGCCATCTGTACAGGGCTTTTTGTCGAGGCCCTGAAAAAAAACCCCATACTCAGTAGTTTTTTAACTTACATAATGTGTTCCAGTCCCAATTGCTCTATCTATCTATTAACCTATATACGGCTATACTGGGAAAAAGAGTGCAAAACTGAGATGCCATTTGCTATTTCAGTCTGACCTTGAAACTTCAAATAAATCGGACAGAATAAGACCACTCGGATGTCCACCAGCACCAGGCACGGTAGGGTTTCACAGGGGGTGAGTAGCAAGGCCCTCGCTGCAGTAGCTCAGTGTATTTACAGAGGGGATTTTATTATTTTCAGATTAAAATGTAGCATCAGTGATAATGCACTTCCTTGTAATCATACCATAGGCAATAACACATCTTTTGAAGTATGATCAGTGCTGTATGCAAAGCTCCTTTTTGTTTTTTTTTCGAGAAATACAAATGCTGAATATTTTTAACTGTGACATGATTTTAAAATACTTCCCTCCACTGTCACTGGGCTTTAATAAGGGCAAACATCACACAATAAAATAAAAGGTCATTTGTGACAAAAATGTAAATATATGGTAAATCCTTAGCAAAAATACGCCTTGAAATTTGTTGGAGGAGCTCATTCTGGTCTAGCTTTCATAGGCATAGAGTATCTTAAGCTGCTTGTTTATCAACAAATATTACTCTTCATAAAGTTCATACTATGCCTAAGTCTTTCTTCCCTGTTGGCTTTGTCTGCAGAACCACACGCTGTGTGTAGCCTCTTTAAGCTGATCCTATGCAATCCCTAGCAGAAGGGGAGCTGGTCCAGCTAGGTGGGATTTGCTGGGGGGGAGGCTGAGGTTTTTTAATTTTTTAAATTTTTTTTCAGAAGCACTTAGTTCACTCAGTGAGCCAATACGAGCTATATTGGGTGGGGGGGGGAAGAACAAAAAAACTAGGATAATTTAAACTGCTGTTTAGAGGCTTGGCTAGCCGAGCTGCAGGGCAGTAATTGCTGCTGACAAGACTCCGCAGTGTAACGCTGGCCCAGCGCAGGAGCAAGGGCACAGGAGCTGCACAGCTTCATCGTAAAGCCCTGGGAACGTGCTTACGGGTCCCTCCCACCCCCTGGTCTCAGGTACTCAGTGGTACCCTGGGGATTAATTACATGGACTGACAATTAATAGGACAAAACTGGATTCAGCTGTACTATTCCAGATTTAAGAATTTCTGCCATTACCTGAAAATGATGTATGTCCTGAAAGGCTTGGACATTCGTCTGAGCTAAAGGAGAAGTGGGACTAAGAAAAGCATCAACCAAAAGTAAGAAAATCCTTGGCCTAAATCTGACCATTCCAAGATTTAATTTGTGCTTGATTTCCTTCACTTCCTACGTTCCCCCGTAGAGGACTTCGTTTCCTCCGTGCATATTAATAACATCGTGCAGGGAGGCTAATGAGATGCAGTGAGTGTTTGGGGGAGCAGGTAGTGTTACTCTTTTAATTCATTTCCACAGCAATTACTGTTTCTCTGCACTTTTGGTTCTATTCTAAGACCTTTTTTTTTCTTTTTTTTTTTTTTCTGAAGCAGTTACATCCAGGTCTCATTTTTTACTTTTCTGCCATTCTCTTTAAATAACAGAGGTGTTTATTTAAGGACAAGAAAGAGGTGCTGGGAGGGGCAGGCATCATGATTGAACTGTAGGCTCCAAATTGAAAAGACTTTTAAAGTTGGGTGTTATTAAGAGCGCATTTAATCAGGGAAAGTGGCAAACAATTTGTTGTAAGACACATAAATACTAGTGGGAAACTAATTTCAGTGGCATAAAAAACAATCAACTCTTGCATATAAAGCAAATGGAAAACGGGTACCCCTGCACGTTATTGCTGCTGCCGCGCGACACATTCATTTACAACAATTACTTTCTTCTCTTGACCAAACCAGCCTTTTTTCATCCACAGAGTACAGCAGGGGCAGAAATATATTCAGAAAGCACAGTAATACGCAAAACCAGCCACAGGATTTTCTTTTTTTTTTCCCTTCTTAGTTGGTCATATTTAATAATCATAAACTGCCTTGTTGCTTAAGAGCCTGACCTTCTCTGTTAGCAAAGCTCACACCTAAAAATCCTGCAAAGTTTCAATTTCTAAATGTCACAAAATATCAAATGGGTGCAGAAGACAAGCAGCAAGTCAATAAATGTTTGTATTCTTCTCTTGATGCTCTTTTGTATTTCATTTTGTATGGGAAAAAAAAAAAATTAACCCAAAGTTTAATCTCTCCTCCAAATAAAAGAAAGAAAGAGCAGAGCCCGGGGTAACAGTCAGTTAAAATATTGATTACAGTGCGTAGCAATTTACTGAAAAATAAATAAATAAACCCAAAATGCCTTCAAACTATTTAGGAGAAAGCATACTGTTTCCTATGGTGGGGAGAAGTATAATTAAAAAGCTATCAACAGTCTGGGATTGTCAAAAGTACTTTGTCACCTGAAGCACATTCCTTGTAATTATCTTTTGGGCTGTAAGCTAGATCACCATTAACCTCCAAAGAAGAAGGGTTACTATGCTTCCTGGTGTGAGAAATTGTATCATCATGTAAATTAAACCCTGTTAGGTAGTCAAATTGGATTTGGGAAACGATTGAGTATTAAACCTAGTCATGTATATTATCAAATGACACAAAGCATGAAATGCTAAGAGGGAAAGAAACGGAAAATTATTTTTTTCCTTCCTTAAAAATGTCAACATTCTTGTACAAAATTATTTTTTTTTTTTGGTGAAGGAAAAGGTGAGAAGAGGAGGCAGTATGTGTGTGTACGTACGTTTTGATTACATAATTATTTTTTTTAAAAATTTCCAGAGACTAGAAAATGAGACAACCCAGTGCTGGCTGATAATAATACAGCAGTGCTAGAAATCACACTTACCTGTTACTCAGGATCTCACACCCTGACGCATAATTACCAGGGCTGATAGGCAACGGCTCCTTCCACCCATACGATTCCCAAATTCCCGGCTGGTGCATCTGCAGCAACAGTGACTGGATGGAAGGCAGCTCTCTCCATCTCTGCAGCTTAGTCTGCCTGGTATTATGGAGCACATGGAACAGTTTTAACCAAATGCTGAAAAATTAATACTGTTCTTTAGAACATAGAAGGTATTATTTAGGAGAAAAGGAAAGCAAGAAAAAAAAAGAAAAAAAGACTGAATTTTCTTTTTACTCGGTATATGCCGGAGGAATTTGTGTTTTGAATCCAAGAAGAATAAATGCCTTTTTAAGTATAGATTTTTTTTCTTGTTAGCTTTCGTAGCTGTGTTTACAAAGGTGCAATATTTCAACGAGCAGCGTCAATTAAAGGGTGGGTTCGTTCTGCTTGATACTAGGTCATTCCTTGGCAGTGCTAGAAGCGAGCCTGCAAAGACACCCAGTCTGCGGACAGGTTTAACGGTTGCATGTTCCTGCAGGTGTTTTAGATGGGCCAAGTTGAGGTATATTATCAAAATTTCAGGATTTCAGCAGTGCTTGTGGTGGCAGACTTGTTCATTGTCCTCTTTCGTGCCGTCCCCCATGTTTGCCTCCTGCTCGCTGAAATACCGTAAGCTCTTGCAGAAATCTCAAGCTCGTACATAACAAATATCTCCGTATACGCAGCCCAGGGCAGCGGTGAGACGTGGTCGTGTCCATCGGATCTCCCAGCTCAGCATCGTGAGCGCCAGCGTGATGTTTGCACCCGACGCGGTGTGTCCAACGAGCGCCGTTCAGCTGTGCTTAAAAGGGCTCCAGCTTGACGTTGACTTTTTAATGTCTAAAAGAAAATCTTTGGCAAAAAACGGTGTACAGAAAGAACGCTGAAGTTCAGTTAATGGTGAAGGAAGAGCAGATGATACATTTTTTTTCGGAAACAGGAGTGAAACTCGGAGCTTTGCAAATTGCTAACACACAATTCCATCGTCAAGGAGCACAAACTTCTTTGTAGTTGCTAAATATAAAAATAATTTGCCAACAATCTCCAAAGCTTTCCGAGAGTTAAAATTTTTTTTATTATTATTTTGAAGTGAACTTTTTTAAAAAAATTTTTTTCTGCCAAATTACCGCGTCCTGACAATGGGCTGTATCCAGCATTTATAGTCTTTCTGCTTTCAACTTGGGGAAAGTGGGTAATTGAAGTGGTGTGCACAATAAATGAGAACATCCATTGGTTCCGTATAAGCCTTTTAAAAGCCTCAGAACGGAAAGTAAGGCAGGCTAATATGAATTGCAAAAGGACACAATTAATTTGTACATGAAAGAAGATTTTTAGTATGCCATTAGCCTCTGTAACAGCCAAAAATAAAAAGGCAATCATGTATAACCTTGCCAAAAGTATGACAAACTGCTTGTCATGAAAAAGTTTTGTATTTTAAGCAAATGCATGATGTTTTTATAAAAATTATTCCGTTAACTCTTACTTGCTGCCAATGAAGTTAGGTTTAACAAATGGTATTGAAAGGCAAGCTCGTTTCAGAGCAGTCAACAGAAATAATCATGAGCATCTGCTAAAGCAGGTGGAAGTGCTGTTGCTGTTTGGAGGACTTTTGGCTTTTCAGCAAACCCCTTCAGTCACATTTCCTCCGTGTCCCTGCTCCGTATCGCTCGCCTTACTAAGGGAAGTCATGAGGAAGTTGTGAATCTGTTCTACGTCCCGTATCTTTAAGAAGCTAGTATTTCCGAACTTTTGTTTTAAATTAAAGTCTCCTATATTCCCCTTTCTACTCCCTAAGTTACTTAATCTTTTTCAGCATATCTTATCTGCGTATTATATAGCATATATGCTATTTTTAGAAAAAGTATGTAAATTCTCAGAAATTATGAGGCGGTTTTATTTCTAGATGTAGCTAGCCAAGGTCGTAAACTGCTCTTGAAGATTCCTGCTAACAATGAAAGTTAAATTACGCTACGGATATTAAAAAGACAAGATTGTGTGACTGATAAATTATTTTCTGCATACCGTGAAAAAAATGCGTCATAGGATTTTAGTAGCCTGATTTAATCAATAACTCTGTAATTCCTAGTCAATCGTAGCTTGCTTTTTATCCATCGTTACAAGGGTGCAATAATTATTAGTTCTGTATGAAATTATCTGACATCATTAAATAATATAGGTAGAACAGGAGCACTGTCAGGAAACAACAGGGAGCTGGTGTGTTGTCAGGGACTGTGAGCAACCATCATTTATGTTAATGACACTTAAAACCCCACCGTAGCGGGAAGAGAGACCCCTGAACCTTACAGCGACAACAGGGATTACAAATTCTATCTACTGGAAGTAAAGTGAGGGATATTTGCTGGGAATATATTTCTTAAATATTGCATGGTTTGCAATGTTTAGTATGTATGTATTTGAAAAAAAAAATCATTATGATAATTTATGGCACAACAAACTGCTATAGGAGAGTTTTATAAGTATTGTGTGCTCACTGAGAAAGAGTCTTATCGATTATCAGTCTGATTTTTTCATCAGCGCAGCTCATTTGTAACTCCGTTCCGAATCGTTTGGTGGAAGGAGAAGGGACAGTTTCTCAATGCCTATGGCAATTGAGACGGTTTATCACCAGGCAGAAGGCGGCGAGTCGCAGTGCTCAGGTGGCAGCTCGGTAGCTTCCCTGCAGCGTCCTGGCCGATGTGAATCCGGTTCCCTCCTTGCTATCTGCTCACCTTCATACTCTTCCTCTGCAAAGGTTCATATGTTTCTTTTGGTGCTGTTTGGTTGTGCACATCTGCACTTAAAACAGATGGAGTTGGGTCTCTGCGTTGGGTAGGTTTATGATTGCCTGTGATATCACTTTAGTCCGGTATATTTTGCTGTATATCATATGCTGTATATAACATACCTATGTTTAGATTAATCGTATTAATGATGTCCTGGGTTTCCCTCTTTCTCTTTTTTTCTTTGATGCTGTGAATCTGTAGAAAACAGGACTGGTGAGAAACTTGCAGTCAGTGCACCTTGTGTAGCAGAGAATGTGTTTCTCACCGTTACACCCAAGTTTTTCTTTCTGCACTCTGCCATGCTTTATTTCTCTCATTTTTCCTTCCTCTTCTGGATAAATGCTGCCTTCTTCAGCCTCTCGTATTTTCTCCGGTGGTGTACCACTCAAGGCTGTGCGTGGCCCCGGGCAGTATTTCTTCTGTCCTGCTCTCCACTACAGTCCGTTCTCATCACAGCCATCGCACAGATTTTGCATTTTAGCTTTGCAGTAACTCACATTTTCTACCACTTTTCCAGCTGTGGAAAATACCCGTCTTGATGAGCCAGCCATGGCTATAAATCAAGGAATGACAAGTACAACCCCATTAAGGATTCCTTCTATATGTTGGCTATCTGTAGTGCTAACCCCAGGATGGATCGAATGGTGGGGACAAAGATCTACAACCTGATTTAACGTTGGAGTCAGCACTTTTATGGGCAGGGTGTTGGACCTCCTGAGGTCCTCGCATCCTGAATTATTGTATGGTTCCAAATATATCCTTTTTTTTCCAATGAATTCTTTATAGAGAGATGTGTAAGACTCTGTAAGGATGCGTGAAGCATCTCTTCTTCTTCTGCATCTGGATTTCTGCACTTCATTTTGTCTCCCGAAGAATCCACACTTGAAAGCACAGCCGGGATATTAGGCTTCTTTCCAAAAGAGTTAAAGAAATATCAAGTTCCAATTAGTGTTAAATCATAGAATCATAGAATGTCTTGATATTTTTCTGCTTTACATTCTGTGATAGGGAAAATCGATGACAGCTCCCATACAGGGAACTGGGAATTATATACAAAAGGAGGATAATAATAATAGTAACAACAACAATGATATAATTGATAATATTATACAATATAATAATTATAGTATTATTTTTGTTATTATTAATAACAACAATGATCCTGGGTTTTACTTGAACTATTCTTTCCAGGCCACTTAAATGTTCTTGGCATATTTATTTAGGAAAAAGAAGTTAGGTGAAGGACTGCACCGTTTGCACTATAACTCTTAAGAAGAAATGTGAAAAGGCAGAGTCAGATTCACCCTGGCGTGATTTGATCAGTTTCGGTGAAGTTACACCAGGGACTAATTTGGCCCGAGAAGTTGGTAATCATGTGCCACAGATGTTACAGTATTTGAAGGCAATGGTCCATAATAGCAGAAGGAACAATATTATGCCCCAAAGGACCTATCAAGTGAATGAGACGTTAGAGAGGTTTTTTTACACAAACACTGGATCAATACTGGTTGCAAGATCCAAGTGTGTCTAGGAAAATGAAGGACTTTACTGGATCTTAGCATTTTAGATTAAGCCTGGTGATGGCTGGTTTAGAGCAACTAGACGGCATTTTAATATCATCCCCTAACTGCCTCTATAGAAGTGGACAGTTCAATATGGAAAAGACATTTTTGTTTCTTTACCAATAGTGTTAAAATTTTTGAAGTAATGTCTTCATATATAGCTCAAAATCTTGCAAAATTTTTGTCTTAATAGAAATGCTTACTGTAAGTTCTTAAAATATTTTCAAATACCTATTGTAGGTAAATGCCTGTGAAAATCTACAGACACTTATGGATTTTGAAAACCAGTTACATGGTTTATCATCTGGAGGACAGAGGTCGGAGATGTATTAGAAACAATTATGGTTTGTACTCTGTGATTAAATATCAGAAGCATTAACTGGCCACAGCATTACAGTCATAATATTAGAATAAAAATGACAGTTACTCTTGTAAAAGGCTGCTGAGGTTGTCTGTGTATATAGCTCTTCTGTAATTTAAAATCAGATACAGGTCTGCAGATACTGATTCATTCCTCCCACTCAAAAAAAAGAGAAAACTTCTCAAATCTTTCATATGCCTCAAGGTAAACATTGAGTCCTTTGTTATAATCCCGCCAAACTCGGAACCACTGCTGGCTCATTCCCAGCAAACTACCGCATTAAATCAGGCAGCTCGATAGCTCTGTCCTTTTGGATTTCCTTCACTGGGCAAGGATGATGAACCTCAAAAGCAGCTTTGGTTTCCTTCCTACTTCTTTAACTGACGGTGGAAAGAACTTCCCAGGCAGCTCCAAGTATCTGGTAGAGTCCATTTATTTCTCCCAGTGACTGAATAACAAGGTGTTCTATATTCTGAGAAAATGACGTATGCGCTTTCTTGTTTCTTAGCAGTTTGGGTTGGTTTTGGTTTTGGTTTTTTTTTCCTGGTTTGTTTGTTTTTCAGCGTTGCTCCTGAAAGGTCACGTGAGTCTCAAATTCAGCTCGCCTTGGCACCAGCTGCAGACTTCTCCGCTGTTGCTGGTTTGCTATGCGTGTGTTTTATTAAGATTAAAAGGTGAAGTACATTCATTCAAGGCTTAGGCAGTTTAGAATAATTAATTGCACAATACAAATAATTGAATGAAGTTTAAACATTGCTAAATTTAAGTCCTCAGAAACCACAGGTACTAGTTTTGTACTGCCAGACATATAGTCTCCGACTTCACGTTTTCAGCGTGCTCAGTGCAAGGAGGTGCCAGAGGATGGGAACAGCCAAAAAAACCCAACCCTAAAGCCCAGTGAGGGCCCCTTGCACTTATAAGAAGGGGGCCAAGTGCTCTTAGCGTAAGGCAAGGGATTCCCCTGAGCTGCTGGATGGCCGTCGCATTGAAAGGGCTGAAATGCTCCATGTCTCTCTCTGCCCCTTCCATCCCTCTCCGGGGAAGGTTGCCCTTGGCCCGTATAACGATGCCTATTGCAATACTGCCTTGCGTTTCGCACGTCTGTCCTACAGAAAAGGGATTGAACGTGTCTGTCAGCCCCATGTGGTCTCCAGACAGCTATGATTTCTTCATTACTCTTCCCACAATTGGATGTCAATTAGTGACTTAAAAATAAAGTCTTCATCAAGTTAGCAATCCCTTGGGCTCATAAGTCCCCCAACACCTCAACCATTTTATCTAATTTATTATATGGATAGAAAGGAAGTACTGCTGGCAGGTTACGCTGGGGAGAGGGAGCAAATGAGCTGCTGTGCGCTGTGAGGTCTCGGAGACCCAACCTCCATCCAGAGGGACCACAACGTGCCCTCCGAGAGGCTTGTCCTTAAACCAGCTCGCTGCTTTCAGCTCGGCGACTTGTTTTCACCTACAGAACACAAATGCTTCTCGATACGCCTAGCGCTGCATATTTCTGCCTTTTTTGTTACTCAGGATAAAGGTTAAGAATGAAAATATCTGCCAGCTAAGCTCTTTTCAACTGATTTTTCAAGATAGAGTCCAGCCGAAAGATTTTGTATTGACAGCTGGTGAAACGTTCGTAGAAATGACATCTGCCCATTAAAAATATCCCTCTTACTTTTCCTTGTCCTCGGGGATTTCAAGACTGCAAATCATTTCCATGAGAGAGATACCCTTAGATCAAGTTATGTAAAAATATATCACTTCCATCAAGTGAAATAATCACAGTATGATACAGGAATATTAAACAACTGCCTTCCCGCAAGGTAGGCACAAGGATTTTCAGAGTTTTCCTCTAAGTGTCTTCGATTGTTATTTCGTATTGTGACACCTGTAATTGTATATAGCAATCTAGATTTTAAAATCCTGACAGGGCTGCTATGGGTTCCACAGCACACATAAATCCATCACAGCGTACGAGATAGATTTTTAAATTGATGGTACCACACCAAGCACTGAAATAAAAGCACTAGCAGCACTTATCCTTGTAGACTAATAGCTGCAAATGATTTTATGAATCATTAGTTCAGATCCTATAGTCCTACCCATTTTAAATCATTTCTAGATTAATGCTTTTTTGTCTGTGATATGGTATTAATAGCCTACTGAAAAGCGCGCAGTTTCTAGCCGTGTGTCACAGCAGCATTTTAGTGATGGAAGGGAGTTTGTAGTGTTGCAATAACTGATTAATTGCTCTGATTTGGCTAGCGGGCGCTTCTACAAGAGGCTGTCTCCCAAGAGCTGGTATCCCGTGAAGAGATCTGACTTCTGAGCACGGATTACCTGCTACCGAGTAGTTACACTTGGATGACAACATGGGACAAAAATCCCCTCGGATTTTACACCCCAAACGTGCTCCCGTAAATAGCAATCCAGCCGGCACCAGCAAACGGTGTTTCAGCATGTTGATTTGGCTTTGGGTTGCACAGTCTGTCCTTAATCCTCTCCCTCCCTAACGTCAAGGCGACACGGACGGCGTAGGGCAGACGCGGCACCAGCAGCACTGGGTTTTGCCCGTAGCTGATGGGTGGGAGCTGGGGAGGGACGGGGCACAGGGACCTGCAGCAGGGCCCTGCGTTCTGCTCCTGCACCTTCTCCAAAACAGGGTCTTTCCCTTTCTGATCTCATTCAGGGCTTTCTGTGCATGCCACAGCGAAGAAGTGCTGAGAGATAGCTTGTTCTTCTTCAGCGAGTAAATAAGACCATGAATTCTCACTTGAATGGAGGAAGCGTCATCTCAGGCCTTTGCTCTTAAGTTGGCAAAAAAGATCCCATTACATGAAGATGGATATTTTTTTCTGTACAGTAACCGTGCATTTAGCCAATCATTGTCTTGTTCAATTTAATTAGTTTTTTCCAGTATTTCTCTAAACACCATGTGGTAAATGTCACCAGCGGTTTGCAGCAGTTAGCTGTGTAGCTCTCAAACGTGAGCTGTATCGTACTGATGAACCCTGATCCTGCTTTAAGTGTGTGTAGCTGCTATTTTCTACCTATTCATCCCTCAAAATGTGGTGAAATGTGCTTGCTCTGAGCAGGTTTTGTCACACCAAGTGTTTACTGCTGCTGACATAGAGGTGATCCCTACGTGATGCGCAGGGATGTGCCTTAAGGACAAAGTCAGCACCAGGAGGGCTTTGCATTCGGATGCCGGAGGTTCGTTGTCCAACTTTGGGAACGGTGCCTTTCCTTCCGGGGTGGTAGTTGCAAAATAAATGGCGACAATTCAGAAAATCAGTGGTTATTGCGCTTGTATTTTATTTTTTCCTGCAACTGAAGAGGATAGCTGAGTGTCTTCCAATATTCCTTCCACCCTCCATCTGAACGTCCTTTCCTTGAGGAGCGCCTGTGCCCTGGCAGTGCCCGTCCTGGCCAGAGCTCTGTGGGTTTATCTGCCTCCCGTTGTCAGGGACAGTGACCACAGGCCTTTTACGGACGATGGAAGGGCCGTGCATCCTACTGCATGCCCAGGGTCTTCGGTGGGCTTGGTAATCACAACAGTTTTAAATACAGCTCCATAAGAGAAATTAATAATTACATAGAATGAGCAAAACTGTTTAAGTGGTTATTATAAAGTAAATGAGTCTCAACTTGTACCTTTTGGCTTAATAGCTATTTAATATTAATGATGCTAAAGAAGGTGAAATAGAATTGGGCAGAAAAATAAACCTGCATGTGTCTGCTCCCATTCAGGCGGGCAGAACAATCCTGGTGTTTTCCACCTCCTGTCGCCCTCCCAGGAGAAGTCGGGGTGACTGGCCTTCGGAGGAACCGCTCTGCTCTCCATTAGGTATACAGAGCCAAGGAGGTTAGGCTGTTCATCTTACTGTTTAGACAATGGTGGTGTGATGTCACGTCTTTAACGCGATGGCAGAAAAAAAATAATCTATGGATCTGTTGTTGCTTAATTGGCTTGCTTTATTGTGCTGTTGAATCCCGGAGGATCAGAGGTTAGTAATAACGATGTGATATAAGGACCTGGAGCGCTGGAGGGCTGACACTAGAAAGGGATGCACTTTCTGTAATGATAAGTTCTTGGAAACTGTTGCAGTTTTAATCTTGTTACTGCTGCATTTAATTTGCTTCTCCTTCTGCAGTGGGTAGTAAATGATGTTGAATATATTTTCTTCTGTATCCCAGATGAGAGATTGACATCCATCTATACCTCATTTAAAGTGAAAGTTAGAACCGTAACTTTTTTTTTTCCCTTTTCTTCTACTCTGTTCTAAATTCATGGGCTCTAGTATCTGGTTTACAGTACTAAAAATAATAGAAGTCTGTGCATTTTCCAGACCTCTGTAAATAAAACATGCAGGCATGCCTACATTTTTAAGTCACAGCATATATCGCTATCATATATTAATAGGTGCAAAAGTCGGATTCTGCTATCGACATGTTAACAAGTAGCTTTTTGGAGAGCTAGATAGATAATTTCATATTTAGATCATATTAGCAGACACATTTCATCCACGGCACCGCAGACCTTGAGCACACACAGCCTGACATTGATAGCTGCTGAGCGTGCTGCGGAGGTTACGGGAGAGTTATCTCTATCATTAGGTGCCTCCGTGTTTTTTAAATCAGCTGAAGGGATAAAAGAGGGAGGAAATACAAGAACGAGATTTCTAGAGGATGGCTGTGCAAACCTGGGAAGACGGATGGGTGTTCCACCCAGCACACACGCTCCTGCAGGAGCCTCCTTCAGACCGGTGTGACCCACATTCTTCTGGAGGAGAGAACGGCACAAAGTCAGTGTCGCTCCCCCTCTTCCTAAGTTTTTTTTCGGTTTTGTATTGTTTTGGGTTTTTTTTTCCCCATTCAGGGTTAGTCATGGAGGCATCTCGTGTCGTTTAAATTAGAATAACCCATCAACTTCGGGAGCGCTACCAGGATTTCCACCAGCTGAGGATCGGTCCTTGAGCCCTCCCAGGGGTTAGCAGGGGGTGTCGCATACCTGAGTCAGCCTCTTTGGGTGCCCTAATCAATTCCTGAACGCTGTGCTCAAACATATCATGATATTCGTCAATTCCCCTCTCCAAATAAGCAAAAAAATATTCCAGGAAGGTTTTTCTGTCATTGCTGATGTTCATAATGTGGTGAGATTGATGGATTGCGCTAAAGTCCTCACTGTGGCAATGGCCCATTTTGAAATGCGCTGGAAAACAGCTTTACTGCAGAGGCATGCAAGAATATTTGAAGGTGTTTTGGTGAAATGTGCTGGCTTTAGAAGGGATCTGGGAATCTTAGGAAGAAGCGTAAGTTTAAACAAATGTGTAAATCATGAGATCAAAACTTGTTACTGAGCTTTTAAAAAAAATCACATTTTTGCAAATGCATCCCTTTTATAGTTTAATTTTTTTGTAATTTGTGATTAAAAAAAAAAAAGTAGTGTGTTGTGGACAGTCTTTGGGAAAACCTTAGTGGTTCCCTAACACACAAAAGCCTTCACAGGAGATGGTTAAAGTAAATTTAAAAGCTTAAATTAATTAAATTCAATTAAATAAATTTAAAAAATTTAAAAATGGAGATGCTTTGAAGGACTTGTAATGAACATCATACGTGCCGACGTTTTTGTAAAAGGAAAATTGTTTTTTGTATATAATTTCTACCTAAAACCGACAAAGGAACAAAGCACAGGATCAAAGTAAATGGCTTTTTAGATCATGCAGTGTGTTGGTGGCAAACGTAACACTCACCAATATTATTCGGCTCCGTATATTGGTTAACAAGTTTGTGGAGAACGTGCGTGTAACCATAAAACACCCCAACCCTCTACACTCAATCCACAAATGGCCACTACACAACTGTCCCGTTTGCCTTTATTTATGACTTAAAGCAGGGGAATGGTTTACACAGTAGAGAAAATCATGTCTTTACAAGGATGGAAAGCACAGATACTAAATCCCAGCAAAATCACTCCCAAAACTAACCTGCCACTTTCATCCAAGAAACAGCATTTCACCTTGAAAACTGTTTCTTTATCTCGAGCGTTCGACTCTCAGTCCAGCTGTCTTGTACAGTCAACAGGATCAATCGGGGACTGCCCTGTAGAAGGTCACCCAGGGCTATCAGAGCTGCTTTAGCCAAATCTGAACAATCGCAGCAGATCAAACTCATGAATCCTGTATCAAAAACTTTAATTTCTGCCTCAAAGATCGTATCTGCACTATCTTTTTTTTTTTTCCCCCCAAACGTGTATCACGCTTCCTTTTGAATCAATTTGTCTCTACCAACTTCTTTGGGAGGTCTGAAAATTGTCAGAAATCTCCTAAATTCCACTCTAAATTTATTCATGAACAATTTATAGCCCCTTGGTCTTGTATGAGTATCAGCTTTTAAAGTTAAATAATTCTTCACCCTTCCTGCTGTTTACTTCCAAATGTACCTATAAAGGATAATTGTATCCCCTCTCAGCCTCCATTTTGCTAGGCTAAACAGACCAAGCTCTTTTTAATTTCCTCCTCCTTAATCATCACACCAGGACTTAGCTGCGCTTTTTCGAACCAAGGTAGGTAGAAGGGTTCCAAGTATTCTGCATTGCATTCTGCAGATGCTTAAAAACTTACCTTCCTGAATTATCTGTTACTAAATTCTGCAAATAAGAGAAAGTAATTGCAAGTTAATTTCAAAAAACTTATTTCTTCTTGGAGTCTGGAATTACCTGTGTGACGGCAGTGCCTGTTACTGCCTAAGTGCTTGGGCTGGACTCAAGCCTTCGCATTCAGATATGTAAAAGCATCTGAGAACCCCGATTTCTCTAACTAGTTTTATTGTCTGTTCAAGAAAGAGACATCTTCAGTGCAGAGATGCATTTTCTAGGTTGAATTATAGCTGCTCTAAAGCCATCCTCAGCAGGCTTCTGCTTGCCACAAACAGAACGCAAACTCATCTGCTGTCCTCCCTAATTTTATCAGCCATGGCACTGGACAAGTTCTTCAGCATGTGCTAAGATCCATAAACTTCCATTTTCATCTCCGTGTCGCTCGTTTTGCAGTTTAGGCTCTTTTTGACACCTCGCCTCATTCATCAAATGAATTTAAACACAGTTTTTCACTAATTGGGTTATTAGCCAACATTCACTGTAGTCCTTCTTTTGTCCTCTGGGATTTTCATCCAGTGCAAGGAAACTCATCGTTTACACTTTTCTAGATTGTATAAATATTGTGAATGAGTATTAAAATCTCGGATGTCAAGTACAGCGCATAATATATGGAATGGAAGAGACCAGGCTCATAAATCTCCTTCTGTGATCTCATTTGGTGTTCATTAGGTGACCCGCCAGCCAGCTAGATGGCCATTCAGTGATCTTAGAATTTCCTGCCTGCTCCTGAAAGACCAAACGGATCAGAGGCGAGCCTGTCGCAGCAGTGTGGACTCCGTTCCCAGGTCTGCCTGCCGCGACCTGCCCGACCTCTCCGTCACTGTAGCTGGTACGTTTGGTAAATTACAGTTAGCTGTCCCCTGGCAGGGACTGGGGACCTTGGTTATTAAGAATTATAGAGAACAGGGAAATATTACCGGCAGTCAGTAGGAGAGCTGAGATGATAACTCACGGTCTCTTCGCCTGGACCTCGGTGCTCTTTGTCCCGAAGTCGAGGGTATTGTGGCGAGTGGCTTTCGGAGCAACTGCGTGGCATTTCATCGGTTTCTGCAGAAATACATGGCAGAGCTACAAAATTCATGACGCTCCCCCAAGATACATGGCAGGTCTATCTATAAGCATCTTCAGAGTTCCAGCCCTGTGGTCTAACCTCTGGCCGTGTATCTTCGAAGGGCTTTGTTCTGGCTAAGGCGAGGGTTCGAACGAGTGAGCTCTGGGATGAAAAGAGTGAGTTGGTGCCTCCTCCGTGCCTGGTGGGGCTCGGCGGTGGGGAGGTGTGGTGGACTGCCCGCCCCTCTGCGTGGGGCTGGGGGGATGTCGGAGCACGGTCTGGGACCCAACCTGGCTGTGGACAGCCACGAGGTACCCACGGGCTGGTGACAGTAGGTGGCTGGGTAAAGAGGTGGTGCAGAGACACAGTCTCGTGAAATTATATATACTTTTTCAAAAGCTAAATGCTACTTTGTCAGAAATAAAATCCAAGCCTGTAGCATTTCATATTGGACGGATACATCTCCATTAATGTCAGCACAGTATTGTAACAGGGAGGGGCTGCAGCAGATTGTGCCCCCGAACTGTCTGTCTGCTGCTGAGAGCAGAGATGTTCTCGCTGTCAAGTCAGCGTTCCCCTTCTGCCTGGCTTGCACACTGGTGGCCACTTCTGTCTCTTCCCCCGTCCTCTCTGCTGGGCCCAGCACCGGTGGAAGGATGCCCACTGATTTCAGTAGGCTTCAGCTCTCATCCTAAACGATCAGAAAGCAGGCACTTGACTGTAATTCTTTTGTAGCAGATGTTATGAAGAAATTTAATCCACTCTTGATTATGAAATTCCCCCCCCCCTTATTCACAATTTACTCGCTGAACAGAAGATGCACGTGAGGGTGATTTCTAAAACAGTGGGGTTCTATTTTGATCAGGTTAATCATGCAGTACGGGCCTCAAAAACCCCCAACCAGTCATTTAAAAAGAGTGAATTTCATATAGGATAATCAAACTAGTTTTGGGAACGCACACCTCAGCGGAATCACACCTGACACGAGCCGGTGGATTTTTAAGATCGGCAATTGTACTGCTGCTGCCATTGCCCAGGTATCGGCAGAGCAGTTTTGTCTCGGGATGTCCCTTCTGCTCTTAATGACGTGCTGCTGGAGCGGCTGCAGGGGTCCAGGGATGTCCGTGTGATTTTCCCACCTCTCATCAAACCGCATGTTGCACTTCTTCCACAGAGTTTGGGAGAAGTTACCTGTGCAGGGTGCCTGCTTTTCCATAGTATGCAGAAAAGGTGGCATTTGAAGCCATCAGATGTCATCCCGTTTGCTAGAAATGAAGGTTAGAAGGGCGTTTGGGAAACGTGCGGGGGATTAGGTGCTGCCTGAGCAAAGACGGTTAGGAAGAACATCTCTGAAGAACACAGAGGTGAAGGTGAGGTATCTGAGAGATGGATTCTTCCAAACGAGCCCCAGAGGCTACCCAGCTTGATTCACTTGATGGGTGGTTCTGTTTTCCGCAGTATACGTGACATTTTGGTGTGTGCAGGACGAGAGAACGGCTGTTACAGGTGAAGATTATGTAATTTACTAAAAACCACTAAAATGTAGATCCCCCCTATCCCCAGATCATAATTGCAGTCCCTTGCAAAAGGCAAGCTGGAATCTACTCCCCACAGATGCCTGTAGATGATTGTGCGATTTATACACCCAAAGGCTGCGTTGTGGAGCTGCAATCGGAAAAACGCTCCAGAAAAGCGTTTCTGCGTGAAGTGCCGACGCCGTCAGTCTGAAAGCAGCCCTTGGAAATAGCTTTTTTTTGAAAGACCGTATCGACGGGCTGAGTTCTAAGCACAGTTACACTGATTATACGGAACTATAGTCTCCTTTGGACTGAAATGCACCACGATTAGATGGATTTTTAGTCAGGTGTTACGTGAGGCTCAAAGAATGACGACCAATATACTAGAGCAGCCGGGTTTTCTTTTCTATCATTAGTGGCAGCTTTCTGCTGCATGGTGAAAGAAGCGTGCATTTTCCTCTGAACACCTCGTGCATAAAAGACATCAGATAGCAGGGGCTGGTGGGTCTGGAAGAACGCATCCCAACAGCAGAGGCAAATGGGGCCACCAAATACCAACTGCTCATCTTTGAGGGGTTCTCCTGCTACCCACATGCTGTCATAGTCTCTCTGTAGCCACCACCTATGTCTTCAGTTGTGTATCAGTGCCTGCAAGGCTTACTCGAGTTTTCTTAAAGCAATTCTCCACTTTTTTCTCGGCTGCTCTGCAGAGCTCCTGCCACGATTAGACATTCGCACGCGGGTCCTTTCCTCGTGCGTGCCTCTGGTGTGGTATTCACAGCATCCTGGATAACAGCCGCGCGTTTGTGTGCTGTGGATGCTGGCTGTGGCACCGATCATCGTCATTTCGCCGTCACGGCGTGCAGCTTTAGCCTTTTGCTGTGCCCATCTGCCGCCTCTGCCTCACCTTATGCTTTGGTTATGAAATTGTTGTTGTGGCGATTGTCTGTCTGGGATGGCTGTTTGTACAGCACTTAGCCTGCTCCTGTCCTAATTCTATTCTATTCTATTCTATTCTATTCTATTCTATTCTATTCTATTCTATTCTATTCTATTCTATTCTATTCTATTCCCAAACCAGAGCTTTTAATGTTGCCGCCATACAAATACGTTGACAAGGTCAGGCCAGCTGTTACAAAAAATAAAAGCTACCTTTCGGCTGTCTTCCTCTGTGCCAGTGCCCTTCACTTGCAGAGGGAAACACTATTGATGTGGCCCACCATGTATACCTGGTGCTTCAGCTCGTGGGCTTTTACCCACTTCTCCCTCCCCTTTAGGTTATTCCCGTAGTTTAGTCCTGGCACCGCACGTTGTGCAGTGACGTCTCCAAGCCAAGGAGCATGGCTGAGATGTGGGGTGGCTCCCGCACGGCTCAGGAGACTCCTTGGGTACTGCTTTGGGGTCCTTGTCCTAACCCTTCCAGACCTCTGGCAAGCCCCATGGAGATGTTGTGGACAGGCACAGCCGTGATGGTGGATAGTCCTCATGCCAGCGATCGTGGGTAAAGGATTCCTCTCCCTTTGCGCATCTGTGAGTGCCTAGCAACTGTTTTCCCCTGGGTTTGGAAGCAGACTACCATCATTTGAAAGGTTAGGTGAAATGGCTGGTGAATTTAAAACTGATAGCATTGTCTCATGTAATTTCTTTATGCTCGTTAATGAGCCTTCATCTCCTTCTGTTCATATTAGAGGGGGTAAAACAGTAGTGGAAGTTGAGCTACATAGAAAGGCTTTGACAAAAGCCAGTCTTCCATGAAATAGAATCTCGACTTTAAGGAAAAAATGACCCACTAATAAATTACATTCCAAAATGTGTCTTCAAATAATGCATGAAGTCTGATTTACATAAAAACATGTCTGGGAGCCCTTAAGCTCTCGTTGTTCTGCAGCAAGCCAGGATTTCTTTCAGAAAGGAAAATGAGAAGTGTCCCCACTTGCAATCGTAGCGTAGAAAACTGGTGATTTCCCTGTGTCCCCTGTTCCGAGGAAGTTGTTCTCCTAAGCTCAGTCTGTTGACAGACCAACACAGAGGATGCTTGGGAATACCGGAGTCCGGATATACTGTACACACACACCCCCCCAATACCATAGAAAATCCTGTGCGTCTTTTGATGTGTGTGGTCACTGGTGGGGCCCACGCAGGCAGGTCTGAGCCCTTAGAGAAAACAGCGGGAGACTTTTTTCCCCGGAGGGATGTCTTAGGCAGCAGAAATAAGTAATGACGCCAGCTAATGCCAATCATGATTAGGGTTTCTAGAAGAATAGAATCATTAAGGTTGGAAGTGACCTCAAGGATCATCCAGTCCAACCATCCCCCCACCACCTATTACCCACTAAACCACGTCCCTAAGTACCACATCCAACCTGTCCTTAAACACCCTCAGGGATGG
>VWZZ01001420.1:435273-447334 GCA_013399095.1 Psophia crepitans | reverse complement strand
GTAGAGGGCAATAAGGTCTGCCCTGAGCCTCCTCTTCTCCAGACTAAACAAGCCCAGTTCCTTCAGCCACTCCTCATAAGACCTGTGCTCTAGCCCCTTCACCAGTTTCGTTGCCCTTCTCTGGACACGCTCCAGGGCCTCGATGTCTTTCTTGTGGTGAGGGGCCCAAAACTGGACACAGTACTCGAGGTGCGGCCTCACCAGGGCTGAGTACAGGGGGACGATCACCTCCCTGTTCCTGCTGGCTACACTATTCCTGATACAAGCCAGGATGCCGTTGGCCTTCTTGGCCACCTGGGCACACTGCCGGCTCATGTCCAGGCGAGCATCAATCAACACCCCCAGGTCCTTTTCCTCCACACAGCTTTCCAGCCACCCCGCCCCCAGCCTGTAGCGCTGCCTGGGGTTGTTGTGGCCAAAGTGCAGGACCCGGCACTTTGAACACCCGCTACGGGATTAATCACGCTTCTCCTCTGTGCTGCAAAGGGCTCTGCCTGCCTTAAACCCGATGTGTTTTCACTCCCGTGTGCCCGGGGTGGGAGCACTGCTCCGGGGGTGTGCACACCGGTTAGCGCTCGGGGAGCTCATCGGGCCTCCTACGGCCAGAATGGTGGAATTCTGAAAAGCGTTGGTTTTGAGGATCTACGGGCAATTCTGCTGAGGAGCAGGCTAGCACACAGCATCGGGGATGCGATGAAATGTCGGCGCGTCCCACTTCCAGAGGAGCTTTTGTTGGGCTTTGTGTTGAGCAGGATTTCTCCCCATGGGTTCCGTAATGTGCAAATGGCACCGATTCCCTCAAATCTCTGCTTCTAGCTAGGTTTCCATCAAGTCTGTGTTTCTTGATTAGGCTCTTTCTCTAGAACAGAGCAGTTATGGAAATACTGTGAACCCGTAATGTATGTTAGTTACAGAAAGATAAAGAAATCAACAAAAAGAAATTATTTCCTGTATTTTTTCTTCGTGATTATGCTTTCTGGGGGTAAGATGCTTTCAGAAAGAGGAGGGACAGCAGCTTAAGACGAGAAATTCAGATGAAACCTCAAATGAATTAGTATTCAGTCTTGGTATCAGGGATTTTTTAATCCTTCCTTAGCCTAACATCTCCCCAAAACAGTCTTAGGAGAAAAGCAGACTAGGAAAAAAGGAGCTTATAACAGCAACTTACAGGTTTTCTCGAAGGTTAATTAATTGCAAATAATTGTGAAGTACTGTAGCAATGAACAGTAGCTTTGAATTTGATAATGAAAACAAAAAAAAAAAAAAAGAAAGAAAGAAACAAGGAAAAACTCATACGGAACAATCCTGAGCTTGCAGATGTAATTTTTTTCCTCCCCTGTCGGTAGGTTCAGTTTGCAAACTTAACTCAGACAATTTACAAATATAATTGCAGCAGGTAATTAATTTAGGGGCTGTGTGGCCTGGTGGAGAGAACCAAATGTTTTCATTAGGAAAGTTGAGACCGGCAATTCTGTAAAGGACTCGGTGAGCAGGACCGTTCCCGTGTGCTTCACAAAAAAGAGCGACTTTAAATGAGTTTGTCCCCTAATTTCAGGTCATTACTATTTAGATTAACATAGATTTTGAATCAGCAGTAATAAGAATGCAAGGCTCTTTTTTGCTGCCTGCAGTTGCTGTAGAAGAAGAATCTTCTCGGAAGATGAGCTGGTTTGGGTGGTTCCCCAGAAGGGTCTGTGTCGTGACATACAGAAACAGGACTGGTATAGTCACTGGCAGGGACTGGGATGGCTTTTCCATCTTCTCTTTCTCTTTCCAATTCAATGCTCTGGAAAGACTGTTGTTTATTAGCATTAAGGTAGTGCCAGGAAGCTCCAACCAAAGCTGCTGAGGGCAAATGTTAGGAGACGGTTTCTAACCCAGACAGCTCACCAGTATACAAGGTAGGGAGTGGAGCTGGTAGAAGATTAAGTGATTTCATCAAAGCCAAAGTCAGCGTCAGAATTCAAAACAAACCCAGAACTCCCTTTGTATTGATGTGCCGTTCCCTCTCTCATCTCTCTCACCGCCTCTTGCGTACCACCACTGCAGCGCTTGAGCTGGTGGATCAGGGCTTTCACCCCTGCCTGGTGGCTTGAGAACGCGTGGCCAGGAGCTGCCAGACCTCAGGCGATGCTGCGGAGCCCGCGATGAACAAGCAGTGATGAGTGGGAGGAATTCACGGCACAGCCTCTCCGCTTACCTTGGCCTGAAACAAGTGTCTCACCATGCAGAGGAATTAATTTCACTTGCTTTCTCATCTGCTGAAGTAATAGGGTCAGATCAGTGGGGAAAGCAAAAATTACTTTCAGGTTTCCTGACTCCCGAAGAAGGCTGCTCTCTGTATATGATGTGGTTACAGCTCCCAAACTGATGCATTTATTTTACAGCTCCGAGTGCACAGAGCAGGGTTACACGACAAAAAAAGTTTACAACAAGAGATACCTACCTAGGAAAGCTAAAGCTAAAATAACAAGGTGCAGGTACGCTTGGAGCTGTGTGAGACGTAGCTGGTGATGTTTGTTCATATCAGACTCATCCTGGCATAATAAAGGATCCCTTGAGCCATCTCAAAGTCTTATTTCAAAATTTATTATACTATTTAGCATATACAAGGTTAAGAAAATCAGTACCACAGCCAGATGGCTGGGGAATTGTGTCATCCTGTTGCTCTCTTCCCTACTGCCAATAAATTCGGTGGCCAAGGCAGGGCACCAGATGCGAGATGCTGCCAGCGGGACCAGCTGTGGGAGCGAGTGCCTGGAGCTCCTCCGGTCTGCGGCCGGTCCCCAGGGGCTGCCTCTGTGCTTTGGCTGGAGAGTCCCCATCGCAGACGAAGTTACTGCTGCAAGAGGAGGGCGCAGCAGGGGGGGGATCAGGGGAACAGGCACTTTATCCACCTGTTAGGGAGGAGAGGTATTACCAGTGCCACCGGGTTGTTATGGAGTGAATTAGATAAAGACAAAAAGTCATATCCAATTAAACCATGTGCTTTTTTCTCTGGTAGGCAAGTGTGACACTGAGGCTGTACTTCGCAGTTTATAGATTTGTATAGAAATTGGTGCTAATAGTTCAATTTTGTGTAATTATCGTGCTAGTGATATTGAATATGAAGAATCTGGGTAGAGGGAGGAGGAGACAATACTTCTATAAATAGTTAATATCCAGAGGAGGCAGATGGGGTAAAATTATATTTAGCCATTAAACTGGCAGCAAACAACCTCTGCGGTCTCATTCCAGCTCTGACCCAGAGCTTCTGTCCATCATGAGAAGTCGCTAAAGCTCGCCGGCTTGGTTTTGGTTTTTGTTTTTTTTTTTTTCCTTTTTTAAATCTTTTACATGAAGATAATACCTTGCTATCTCACTGGGGCTTTGTGACAATTCATGTCTGTATAACACTTTGAAGCAGAGCTTGTAAAGTGCTACGTATTATTAAGATGAGATGAGGAGAATCTCTTATCTCAAACATCAAGTTCTTCAGGGATAGGGAAGGAGGCGGTGATCTATTATCTATAAGACTTCCCTTTAGGCTAAGTTTGATCAGCCTTAGTGTGATTCAACAAAACCCTGTTCAACTGTGGCCAAATGGACATCTCTATTATAAGTGATGAAATGGAAAGCTCTGTAAAGGGAGAAATCGCCCAACACGGTCTTTGATCATAATCTATCTGTGCCTCAAAGAAGAACATAATAATACAAACATATTTGGAGGAGCAAGCCAAAAATAACTCGTACTGATGTTCTGCCTGCACGAAGCCATCAGGAATTTATATGGACTGTTGTTGTTGTTGTCAGCGTGGTGTTGCCGTGCCAGTGAAGAGGCTGCCCAGCAGCTCGCCAGCGGGGCCGTATTCCGGCGATGTCGTCCTTCTTTGTGAAATTTGTAAAGCACTTAAGCATCTTTCATAAAGGAAATGAAGAATTATGATAAACCGTCGCTCGGTGAGGAGAAACACCCACTAGACCATCTCTGGGTTAATTTAAAAAAGTAAAGCAAGCCGTGTTTTCAGTCAAAAGCTTATTGCAGAGAAAAAGACGGGACAGAAGCGGCTGTGGGGGCAGATGGCAGCAGGATGGAGACAAGTTTTAAGCCGTAGCACAGATTCCCATCAAGTCTTTGAGGAAGAACAGAAGGGAGTAATTTTGTATGTAAAAATGCTCTTATCTGTCAATAACCGTGTTATGAAGCAGCCCACAGACACACTCTAACGTTCTGAGGCTTTGCTCTTTCAGCAATTTGAGCTTTCTGGACATTATTTCAAGGTCACACATCACTGTCCCCCCTGTTGTCAATCAAATCAGCAGCATCTCCCTCACTCCTCCTCACTCTGTCTGCCTGGTACTCCGTTCGGCAGCCCCGTGCACAGGGTCAGCCTTTGCAGCCTTAATGCCTTGCACTTAAAGGGTGCCTTTTACTTAAAGGATGCAGTGGTTCAAAAAATAAATAAGACTTTGAATTCTTCTGATTTGCAAATCTTTGACTGAGTAACATGTTTTCCTTTTTAGAGAAGTTTCCTTTAAGTAAAGGACTGGGGAATAAATGCAGATTCCTACAGTAGCTGTTTTTCATTTGTTTTCCTTGTGGATCTGCAGCACCTTTCTGTGAGACATCACACTTGATGAATATTGACACGGAAATAATGACTGCCCACTGCTACAGTGCCACTTGTGTTATCTGTTGGAGCCAATGTCTTCATTAATAAAAGTAAACTAATAAAATCTATTATATCCATTTGCAAGGTGACCTATAAATTGTACCATAAATTCTTATCTTAAATAATTGTGTACTTCAAAGAATGAGTCTGCTGATTGGAATAGAGTTTTAAGAGTATTTGTACTCCCCAAAGGACATATTTCATCCAATTTTCATTAATAATTAATCATGACATACTGGTTCTAGAAGGTTAACAAGAACATAACAAGCATAATACTCCCAGAATTACAAGCTTTGGGTGAACATGGCATGATACGTTATCATCCTTTGCTGCTTTTGTCTGCTGCGGCCGCTGCTTGGGATGGGAATGGGGGTGAGTAACGGAGAAGAGTTTGTTCTCTGTCCTTTCCTCCCGTGTGTCTCTTTCTTCCCAGAGACATTTTTCCATGTCAGTAATGATGGACTCATATACATGTTCACTTGTGAATCTCTTGTTTATATGTAGGCATATATATATGTAGGAAATATATCTGGGAAATACTAGTAGGAGCAAGTTTATTTGAGTTTTTACCTTTAAAGGTTTCATCTAGTCTCGTCAGAACTATCCATCTCTGTGAGAGATGGCATTTTTGTATTGCCTGCCAGCATCGTATTCCAGGACTGTCCTAATTGTGTGCCTCAGCTTTGCTGTGCAGCCTGTGAGCCCCTCCGCACTCACTGAGTAATCCTTCCAGGATCGCTAGGATGCTCCTTGTTATTGATGCATTGTTTTTTCAATATGCACTTTGGAAATTTCAGCATGCTAGAAGGTAAAATTGCATACTGTAGAAGCTCTTAAAAGTCAGATTTTGCCAACCACTGGCTTGTCAAAGGCAAGTATATAAGGCTAATGAAGGAAGAGTAATGGTATCTCGAATCTCATGGTGCTTTATATTAATTGCTCGCAAATGCTGACTGCTGGCAACTGTTCCACAGTCAAAGCGTAATGGACTTGAGAGGCCAAACTTGCATTCCTGCAGTGTAGCAGTTTTTTGTCATGCAGTCAAAATAATTACAGAGGACATCTAAGTGCCTCTGCCCACCCGGCATGGTTTGGGAGGTCTGCAGGAAGAGCAACCTTCACCGGAGAGCAAGAGAGGAGGAGCAGGAGGCGGGTAGCAGGTACTTCTCAGGTGTCCTTTGTGGTCTTGAAATCCAGCAATGGGCTACTTGCAGCTGGAAAAGTGGCTGGTTTTTTTCTCCTAGTCCTCACCTCTCATCGGGTGTTTTTCAGACCTGTGCGAGGACATAACCAGGCGTCTCTCTCCTTTGGAACCTGGCGGTCATTGACACCTACCTGTGCAGGTTTTGAGAGTGTGAATTCCTGTGTCAGCACATGGTAGGGTGAAAAAACCTTAAATTCTTGGGAAGGTTTTAATATTTGAAATCTGGAGCCACCAGAGTTCAGGTGAGGGAGGAGAAGGTAGGCTGATGCTTTTTGCCAGACTGATAAAGACTAAGAAAAACCAGGTCCAGCAGTTACAGCACTGACTTGCTATTTTCAGACTCAAAACAGAGCATTCATGCTTTTTTTCATGCAGTAACTTAAAATAGTTCCAATGGGTGAAACAAATCGAGCCCATGTTTTACATTTTTTTTTGGGGGGGAACAGGTTTCATATTAAGAACATTTTTATTCCATTAAAATTAAAGCCTGTGGCACATTTATACAAATAGGATGGTATAAACGGCACATTATCAAGTCTAAAAAGCAATAAACAACCAGTGCTTTTGATTTACTAGTAATAATAAAATAATTGTATGAAAAGTAAATACAACTTACCTAGCATGTTATGTATGCTTAAATTAGCTCTTACTCTGCGGAGATGCAGGATATGGAAAAAGAAGGTCCAATATCCCAGCCCTTCTCTTGGCTGTTAAAGTAATTTGTCTCAATTTACCAGCATAGTCATAGATGATTCTCACACAAAATATATTAGTTCAGAAACCAGAGCAGACAAATGGACTTAAAATTCTGTACTTTAGCTACTCAAAATATATTGTCTGTCTCTTTCAGAAGAAAAAGTACAAGATATATTAAAGACGGGGAAGCATTGCTGATCTAGTCTGATAGATTAAAAACATTGGGAGACGAGGGGGGAAAGGCGTGCCTAGCACAGAGAGTCTGTGAGAGCAACGGTTTGGCCTTATTTACCTCCTTTTTGGAAGACAGCTTCCAAGTTTTTGACAGTCTTCATTAAACTGAGGCATTTTATCTTTCTTTGTACATCATGGCCTACTTTTTTTATTTTGCTCTTTCCTTTTGCCCTGAAACATACGTTCTTCTACCTGTATAGACAAAGTGAATGTACAGAAATGGAAAGGATGAGATGGCACATGATAACGTGTCTCTCTTGCCTTCCTTGACTTTTTCCCAGCTCAAAATATTTTAACGTTTGCATGTTTTTTGCACATGGAGCCTGAGGAGTTTTTAAGAGCTGCTAATGGACAAGTTAAAACTAAACCAGCAACCATTAAGACTTTGGGGAGTATTCTGTTTATGAAACGTGTTTCCAGCATTTTCCTTTATTCACTGGGAAGAGTTAGGACATTACTCATGTATGTGTTCCAAAAGGCTGACATTTACTTGTAGCCCTGTGCAGTGGAAAAGATATCAAACGAGCAATCATAGCTTCTAATTAAAAGACAGTATCAGGAACAGTGAGGTTTTAAGAAACAAAACTCCATTTTCCTGCATGTGTTGTTAGCAATGGAAAATAAAGGAGAAATTCATAATTGCTGTACGTTACCTTTAAACCTTGCTTCTCCCTTAGAGTTAGCTCCCCACAACCAGGTGGGTTAGTTAAAAAAAGGACTCGCTGTCTTTTTGGGGTGCCAACAGTAGGAGACTGAGGTGGTCACCACGGACCCACTGGGAGATCGGCTGCGATGTCCCAAGCACAGCTCGGCCAAAGTTCTCCAGTTTGACAGGCGACTCGTTTGGCTGAAGCCGATTCCCCTTTGACAAACGTCCTCTGCTGCCAAATTGCTCCTCTGCAACGTGAGCATCTGGTAACACTGCACTGGGACTTTGGGAAGATGGACGTGCTTGGAGGGCGCTTGCACCACAGGAGTGATAAAAATCACTGCTGACATCAGAAGAGGTGTCCGTGTTCATTGGCTCATGCTCATCTTTATGAACAAGCTTCGCATAGTTGTGGGCTCAAGATTCAAGGCAAGATTTCAATCAAAACATTGACCATAGTAATTTTTGAGGCCAGATCTGCACCCTGGGCTGTGACAGAGGAGCTGTCTCTACCTGTGTATGGAGCGTTCATAAAAGACCTTAAAAGCATTCTGCAAACCAAGCCAGACTGAATCATGGCTCCTGCAGATCTAGCCAAAGGATGGACTGAGATAGTCTTGCGCTTTCCACTGAGCCCTGTGTTCTTAGACCATCAGCCTCAAACAAACTGGGTGGGCCCCAGGCTTACCTGTAATTTAAGTGTCCGCATAAATAACACAAGTCTATTACAATAATTATTTTTTTAAACATTGGAGACTTGTTTTATCTCCAAAATCACTTAAAGGTTTTCTTAAAAGTTGCTAGAAAATTAATGTAAAATTATTTTTGCTTATACTAACAGTAAATAAGCTCATACGCGAATTAACTTTGAAAAGATCTGAGCGTTTCTGGAATATTTTATGTGATTTTACCTAAAATACATACACGAAACCAAGAGTAAATGTTCCTTCCTTTTGTATTTAGACAAAAAAACCAGGTAGGTTTCCACATTAGGGAGCAAAAATTATAACTCCAGCAGAGCGATGGAGATAAGCTCATTCAACCCAACTAAAATGTTGTCATTTTCAATAACTTTTCTTATTCTGCATGAAGAAAATTATGTTGAAGTCTCAAAAAATTAAGCGAAATTACCGTTGCATAATGAAGCTAAGCTCTTTATGGCTGGTAATAGAGGAGCAAGAATTTAGAGTTTAGTAAATTCACAGTGGCTCGGAAATGTTGTGACAGAAGGAGGGCAATGCAGATACAATAGCAGAAGAACTTTCCATCCTATCCCTTCATGCTTCCTATGAGCAGATTGCAAGTTCTGGCACAATCTGTAGCAGAAAACATATCTATTTTTCATTTTGCAGTTATCAGAAAGATCAACGGTTCCTATTTCTGTGGATTTTTCTGGGGGAATTTGGCTAAGTCGTTCAGAAGCTAATCCCTAAGTGTCCTTATAAATTGCATGCACATACATGCTTCTATTTGTGGCAGCCACATCCAGATTCACGGTGACAAGAAGACCTTCCCGATCAAGAAGGACCATCTCACAGCATTTCCATGGCTCACCCCATGGTTCCTTCACAAGTCCTGCCTTCCTCTCCTCCTCTGCCATGTAACTCACCTGCCTCCCACATGTGCTGCCGCTGAATCCAGGCTGAAATACTGTGTGGTGAGACTCATGCCATCATTTCATCCCTTCTGGTCCAAAATTGAGCAGGAAGACATAAATAGAGAGAATAATGTTAATGGAGCTTTTCTGAACAACAGGATATAAGTAAGTTTGATTGTGGCAAAGAGTTGTGGGCTCTGAGGTATAATTTGCCACGTTCATTTATTTGTTTAGATCTGCTTATGCATAATCTTGTCAACACGGTTTCTTTCCCTCTGTAAGGCTGCTGCGTGGATGGGAGCTTCCAAGTCAACAGCACAGGAAGTCAAACAGGACTTGGTGTGCACCAAGTCATCTGTAAGCAGCAGCTCTTTCACGCACAGAGGAGAAGATGAAAACAAATGAAACATCCTTCAAAGACTGTGTTTCTTCTGCATCAGGATCACTGGCTGTGTGATGCAGGGTTTGATTTCGGAGGTATATTCGGAGAACAATGAGAGCTTTGATACTGAGCATACACGGGCTACGGTGATTTTAACACTGGAAGTGCGAAGGAAGTCGTGTACTTGGGTTGTTCTGGGTTTTGTTTAAAAATTAAAGGTCCATTATACTAATAAGCAAAACAGATGCACAGGAAAAGGTGTCCTGTAATGACTGTAGAAGGCTCTGTTATACATAACTTAGCAGAGCATTTGAAATGCTCTTTGGCTTTCCCTTTGTGGGTGCTCAGCTGCTTGTTGTCAGGCATTTTTATTCTCACAAAACAAAGCGCGCTCTTGTGCAGTGCCTGTTGCCTTGGCGTTTAAGAGACGTTGCAGCATGATGGAAGGTTTCACGTATCTTTTGTCTTAGCCCGTTTCTGGATAAACTGTGGTTATCACAGCTTGGGGACCACTCTGATTTGCATCGAGTGCCATCCGTCCCCTCTACGTCTGCTGAGTGGGCACCAGCCACTCCATCCATCTCCATCCTTTTTTCTACAAGCCCTACAGCGATCAGACAGCAGCTCCCGTATCCTCCCTCCGAGCGGATGGACCAATGGATTGCCGTAAGCATGAAGAGCACAGATGGTTTAGTTCTTAACATCTCGAGAACTTTTATTTCTAATTTCATTTGGGGTAATGACAGAAAAGACAATTAACCTTCCATCATGAAGAGAGCACTACAGATAAAGTTCAGGAGAAGCAGGAAGAGGAAATCTGCTTCGCCTCTTTCGGGCAAAAAAGTGTGCATACTTGTGCTGAATGGAATTGCAGTATATTCTCATGTGCCCAGCCCTCTAGGTGGATGTAAACTGTGGGAAAGTGGTGGGGGTTTTATTATTCCAAGGCACCAAACATCTGCATGCAGCCCCTAGTAAGAAGGCGATACCATCTTTAGTTACGTATCACCCATCCGCAGACTGAAATCCTGAAATGCGGCGTTGTTGGTGCTCGTTTCTCTTTTACTTCTTTCTTTGTGCAGGCTCAAAAAAAACTTACTGCTTCTCTAAAACAAGGTGCTTGTAGGAAATCTAAACCTCTGCTGTGTTTTCTGCAGAGCATGAAACAATATTTGCAACAAACTTCAATGTTACCTGCCCGAAAGCTTGGAAACACGCTTGGAAACCCTGGAGCTAACAATACAATCTCCTTCCGTTCCTCTCGCCTGAAAATTTCTCTGTATCTCTTCCTTCTGACTGCTCCGTGGCAGAGCTGCTCCCAAGGATTGCTTTTTCAGGTTAATTCTCAGCTCATGTCAGCTGGCGGCTTCATAAGAAACAGCACAGGCGTTCAGGGAGCGAGGACTTAACCCCAAACAGGCAGGTAGCCAGACAGAAAAGCGGGAGATGGTGGCACGAGATGATATTCCTCACCCAAAGTGTTCCATCACGCTACGTCCGACAGTCCTTTTCTTAAACCGCCCTGTCCCAAAGCCAGTGCCTCGTGTCCTGGCGCACAGGACCCACGGAGCCCTCCGCTCCCGCCCTGGATGCGGAGTAGCTGTGGTACCATTATCTTTGTTGCCCACCAAAACTAAGTGACGTTGAAGCATGAGAGGGAAAATTGGGAATGCCGTTATAAATATGAATGCCAAATGTGACAAGATATTGAAGAAATACATTACTTGTGAATGGAAGGCGGCGCAGCCCTGCATGACGCAGATAAGAACTGGTACTAGTGCCAAGCCCAGCTCAGAGCTTGTGACTTGTGAAAAAGTTTTGTCTAATGGGGAAGAAGCTGAAGCAATCAGTGCTGCAAAGTGCTGACTGGAAGAATAAACATTAAAGAGATAAAGCAGACCAGAAGGCAAAAGCAATCAGATTTGTAAAAGAGAGCAGATTCTGATTTTATCTTATGGAAATAAATGCAATAAAAGCTTTCTAACTGGAGTTGTATAGAGTTGCGAATTTTTTTTTGCAATAGGAGAAAAATTGATGCCGGTGGTTGTTTTAATATTTTATGGAAATGCTTCAGCAAATAAATTGAAGGGTTTTTTATTTGCAAACAGAAGGTAAATGGGAGAACCGAAGCTTTTTGCTAAATATATTTTTTTCTATTAGACGACTTCGCCCTATGGTTGGATAACTTTAGCAAATAGGTTGTAGATCCCATTTAAAAGTCACGAGCCAAACCACCTGTGAACATCCAGTACTGAAAGTGTTAGGTGCTCGATGCGCTCACCTCTGTTTTACCGCGGCGCTGGACTTTGTAGCCGTGAACACCCGTCCCAGCGGTCCCCAAGACGAGCAGTGCCAGACCCATCGGGGATTTTGCATGTCGGCGTTTGCTGTCCTGAAGTCACATTGGCACCCTGGTGATTTCAGAGCCTCTCTGAGCACGTCGAGCGTGGACCATCAATCTGACCTAATGGCCAGCGTTCAGGTCCTGTCTTGATGTTGCTAATGTAAAGCCTGTGGTATAATAAAACTGACAGCGAGACTGCAGCACATAGAGACATATATGGCTTTTCCTTTGAAAAGTAAGGGAGCCAGCACAATGCATTAAAGCAGTCATTTCCTTTTATCTGATGGGGGGGGGGGGATTCCC
>VWZZ01001420.1:370678-434901 GCA_013399095.1 Psophia crepitans | reverse complement strand
TGGTTTTTTTATGTGTGGGTTGTTTGGGGGGGGGGGGGGGGGGTGGTGGTGTCGTAAAAATACGCCATCCTTTCCTTAGTTTATCTCTGGTAGGTGAAACTGGATGGGCAGGAGGAGAAACGCACAGCAGGCTGGGATGGTGAGGAAGCAGGAAACTTAGGGCTGCCTGTGAAACCATCATCACACTAAATGCTTCTTGTTTTCATGTACAAGGAAGCTTTGCACAGTTTTCATCCCTAAAACTAGTAATAATTGGACATCTCTAACTTTTTGGGGAGTTGTGGTTCTTTCATCAGTAAAGTGCTGGGCACGGTGTCCCTGATGAGTCATCAGAAGAACCCTGAGACTTACCTGCATGATTTTGCACTTTGATCGTATGCTAGGAGAATTGTATTCATTTTTAAAGCTAGGAAAGAATTACTGCATTTATTTTGAGATTTTGTTACAAAAATGCAGGCTAGGCCCTAAATTAACAGAAAAAGTAACGATTAATTTATTGTATTTATTTCCTTGTCATTTTTCTTTCTTCATAGTTAGGAAATAATTTTCTTCAGTAAGATAATTCAGGAATTTCGTAGGAACTGTGAAGTTCTCTGTTTAAGAAACACAGAGGGGCAGACAGGGTCGGCGTGTTTGTGCACGTGGGCAATGTGTGAGGGCACATACAGGTACCTGCAGGAAAAAAAATAATCTTTTTTTCATGCATTTTTTCTTCTTCTCTGCAAGACTGTGCCAAGCTAATGGAGCCAGCAGCGAAGCAAGTAAAAAGCATTTGAAGTGGGGAAAACCTGAGTGTAATAAATACAAAAACTCTGCAGCGAGTAATGTCAGACATGTTCAGATCTAAATTACATCTGGAGTATGCCGAGGCTGCTTTGTGAGAAAATATAACTGGTTGAAAGAGGATAATATACTTCACACATTGCGACTGCACCAAAGTGTGCTACAGAAATGGTCCAAGAGTCCACAATTACGTTCATACTCCAGCGTTCTGCACTGCGTTGAATTTTTGTGATTTCCATGCTGTTGGTGAGTCACAGGCTCTTTGCGATTCTCGGGGCAGACACCAGCATGCCTGGGGAGGGACCGATAATTAACCCAGGCCATTAGGACAACCAAAGTCAGTCCAGTCTGACGGGTGTTCTGTCACACTCAATTTATTTAATTTCGGCCTTGATTAATATCAACTTTTATTAAAACTTCAATTTACAATTTTCATACCAGTTTTAAGCAAAGTTCAAGTAAAAGATGTAAAGAATTAGAATTAGGTGAAATCCTTCGTGTCCTGATTTGATTTCTGCCGACAGGAGAGTTGCAAAGGAGAAGAAACATCCATGGAAGTACAGAATGCAAATTGCTCAGCACGCAGCGAGTCCTGACACAAGCTGGGTCTTAATTTATTTAAAGCTCATGATACTGTAATGAATTCAGGGTTTGCTTGGCTTTGAGGGAGAAATTGTGCATATATCAGGTAGCAGTAGAATGTAACGTTCAACCGGTTAGTCTGGCCTCTGCGATTGTGGATAAAGTCCATGCCGCTTCCTCCTTCACCCTTTGAAAGCAACGGCATGGCTCCTCAGGGGTAGGATCAAATCCTTGTAAAACTGTGCCCTGGAAGGAAGGAAAGATGGAAAGAAGTCCATTACGTAGGTGAAACAACATCCTTTCAATGTCAGGCATACCGTGTCTTTTCGTTCAGGTGAATCACAAACTCAGATGAGGAAAGGCTGAGCCATTTAAATTTTATAGCCATATAAATTATAGATAGGAATCGTTTCTGAAATAGGGGGAATTACAATTGCCATGTTCAAACCGACCATTCAAACGACAGCTGATGGTTAAGTTTTGCGAGATGGTCATCACTGGTGATAGTCGCTGGTAATAATTTTATTTAAATTTCAACAATGTCCAGGTACTTCAATTGAGCGCGGAGCCACCGTGGGTGTCTTTGCACAAACACCTGACAAGAGACCTTCACAGCATTTTAGAGTAGGAGATAAGAATTGTTATTATGCTCATTTTAGAGAGATGGAGCAATTTGGGAAGTGGTTCTCGGGAAGTCTGAGGCAGAGCACTGCACCGCTGTTAGTAAGCAAAGAAGAAAACCAGTCGACACTTTGGTGGCTGCAGTTTAACTATCGCACTTTTTAAAGCTGTGCCTTTTCTGCCTTCGCTTTTTGGAAATATTTGGTGTTACAGTTGAACTCGTGAAAGACTTCTGTTTAAGTCCTTCGGCAGTGGTTTTTTTTTGTGGTTGCAAAGTTTCGTATGTGTTGGTCCATAACCGCTGTTCAAAGGCAACTTTCTCTTACTTACTATGCCTGTATTACGGCTGTTGTTCTCGTGCTATCTTTGAGTTCAGTACATAAATTCTGACGTTTTCCACCCCAAGTCCATATAAGCAGAAGAGGAGAATAATAAATATCACGTTAAATTATGCATGGCCCAATAGCGTGTTAACCACTTTCATGTTCACCAAGTGAAATGGAGAAAAGCAATTTGTGTCTAAACAAGGGCAACGTTTGTACGTTGTGGAGGTCACTGGAACACATTGTACTCATTAGATACACAGCAACCTCGGTAGGAAGTTGAATCCTAGATAAGCAGAAGCAAACCTCTAATGGATAGTCTGCAAATATATCAGCTGATTTGTAAAATGTAAATGTTTTATGAGTAATAGGGTTTTAAAACTGATTTTGATTAATGAAATGCAATCTACTTATTCCTTCAGCAGTCAGCCTACAAGCATCTAACCAACTAATTAGTCTGTTTAGGTAAAGTATTAAATCAGCCTTTTGTTTAAAAAGAGGAAAAAGAAAAACAGACCTGCTCTGGAAGGTAGGTGCAGTAAGGAGAACACTTCGCTGGTGTGAATGACCTAATTAGAAACGTATAATAATTATATAAAACTTTGCAAGGCATTGTAGTTCTAAACATGACTATTTCAATCTCATAAGTGAAATTACTAAGTGGAAAAAATGGGGGGAAACAAAATGTACACCTTTATATTTTGTGGACTTTTGCAGACGAAGGCAAAGATGCTTTTCTGAAATTGGTGAGGTCATGAATCTTCAGGTCAGTTTAGAGGTCATTAAGATGGGCAAGTTCAGAAAGTCTAAGGAGTATTTTGTCATTTATTCTTTTAATTTGCATCTGTGCCACAGATGCGTTAGTGTGATTGGTTATGTGTGTTGCACACTACGGCATTTATGAATTGGATGCTTCCAACAAGAACTTGCTGAAAGCCATTGACACAGATGTCACCCATGTGGCACCACTACTTTTGATGTTCATAATATTTGCAATGGGGAGCACTGAAATGGATTTGGCAGATTTTATTTGTTCCGGCTTTACCATTCTTTATAGTTTTGGTTTTTTCTTGTCATTTCTTGTCCTGTTTCTTCATTAAAACAGGAAGACTAGTCCCAAACATGTTCAGTTCCAGCATGTTCCTCTCACAGGGATACAGTCATAAGACTGAAAACTGCAGGTGATTGACACCAGTGCCTGAATGAACCACATACCCTGAGATTATATTGTTTACCTGCCTTGATTAATAAAAAAAACAGTCTAAGGAAGAAAGGCAACACTGTGCCTTCATCCTATACCAATGTCCATCAAATATGGCGAGTGGAGAGCAAAAGCAAAGACACTTTAAGAGGCAGCGAGATGACACCTTCACAGGGATAAGAGAGGGGATAGTGGCAGATACAGTGTGGAGAGGACAAATGGAGGCTCATCTCATTCCCAAGAACTCTTTAGTGTTCTGGGATAATGGACTGGATGGGCTCTTTCTTTGCAATTCATGACGATGTCCTCCCAACCAGAGCTTGTAATGAAGCCTGAGATCGGAAGGGGCCAGATACATTCATATTGCTGTGAGTATGATCCTTCCCCAACGCTCACACAACTGGAGCTGTTAAAATATTTCAGAAAGATTGCATTTCATCTTGCACATGTTTGGCTACTGGTGATAATAATTGCTTTCCTACTTCACTGATCTGTCAGACTTTGCATAGTTATTCTTCTACATTTCTGTTTACTTACTAAACTGACTACTGCTAGGGAGGGATGGTAATTTTCAAGAGGCAAGATCTGGAGTGAGGGCAGTGTTTTACTAAACCTCGATGAAGTTGTGCCTTCCTGACTAACTAAAGTCTTTTTTGGGTACAGCTTGTACAAACGTAAGAGCTCTGGTTTGTCTGGAGTCTGGTAAGATTGTACATCTGCGTGACATCTGCACTGCTGCAGAAGGAAGGTTCGGTCCTTCATCAGTGGTACAGACTTTGTTGAGAAGTTTCTCTGATTCCGTTTCACATCATCTCCCAAGTACGCTGATTTTTTTCCTTTTTTTTTTTTTTTGGTAACAGAATATCTGTTTTCTTGGTTAGTGATTTGTTTCTTTCAGAAGAGTATTTCCTTTCTTCTTCTTCCCCATAGCAGGAGGCTTGGAAGTGGATAACCTTTAAGGTCCCTTGCAACTTAAACCGTTCTGTGATTCTATGATATATTTTAGATACATCTCTTTTTCTCTGCCCTCCTATTTCCCATTAATTCTCACAATAACAAGTGTTGATTTTTTTTATTGGTAGTGCCAAGATCACCCTGGCAGTACATCAGCTATTTCCCTTAGGAAATGCATTACTTCTTCCAGGAAGAGAGGAAAGTAGGAAAAAAAAGTTATATTTCCATTATATTTCTAAACCAATCTAAATTATCTGCTTCAGTTCATGTGTAGCCAGTCCAGCAGAACAGCCAGAGTCAAGCCTGTTTCCTCTTGTTTCAGAAATCTGCCATTATTGCGCATCTTGGTCATTTCTTTAAGTGAAGAAACTTTGGCAAACACATCACACAAAATCCCTCCATTTCTGCGTTTTGTATGATCGGAAAGATTTGATACATAAACACCATTTCATCCTGAAACTGTACTAATCCACACATTATTAATTCCAGTGTTTCCTCAATCCTACTTAGGATGACTTTGGTAAAGATCCTCTGGCTGTTATTCAACACGCTTATCCTGCTAATATTTTCATGATTATCCCATTCTCTCTCTTTTGGATGAGAATTAGGATTTATTCTTCCACTACTCTGGAACCTTCTCACCCTTTCAAATATCCCAGGGGGGATCTTTCATAATTCAGTTACTGTTCCTCTGCAGCTCTGGCTGTGAAAGCTCAGGCAAAGCTGCTTAGCAAATAAGTGAGATCACTTTAGAAAAAAAATATTAGTGCTGGATTCGCCAGGCTTTTTTGTTCGACATATCGGTACCACATGTTGTTTTGCTGGGGTCTCCAATGCCTCCGCTCCCTCCTAGGGTCTGCGTCAGCAAAAATGGGTTGTCAACCAAAAAGTGACATAAGCTATGTACCTTGGCCTTTCCTTTCTATTGATATATTTGTAAAGTCTTGCAGCGCCTTTCTGTTTTATTTCCTGTGGATGTTTTTAGCACTTCCCCTGTTTAATGCCCTCTGAGCATTGAGAACACAGCAACTTTACATCCAAAAAGGTTTATAACTAAGCCCGAGAAGTGAAATGTTGCCGTCTTTCCACAGCGGAGTAGCAAATCCTCGGACCAGGACAATGCCTGGAAGTCATTAGTGGGGATGGAAGTGAGAAAACTGCTGCTTTTATTCTGACCTTTCTGGCACAATGAATGTTATTTTAAAGGCTCCGACCATCGCCCCAACAACCTACAGCGTTTTGGCCTCTTTTTATGTTTAAACAGCGCAACTGATGCTGCCCATAGAAGCAGTATCTCCTCTGCAGATGTAGAAGTAAAGGAATCCCAAGAATATCCATGGAAACACAGAACCATTAAGGTCCATATGACAACTGAATCCTAGCCAGCACGCCTCGGTTGGTGGAGAGCCCATCTGAAACTCAGGGATGAAAAAGCACTAAAAAGCCATAGCTAGTTCACGTTGCTGGTTCATCACTGAAATTACTAAACACATTCGTCAGGGGGATACATTTATTTTAAAAAATGGACAAGTGCTTTTTGCTGCGACGCCGTTAGGCCATTTACAAAAGTCAGAATGGTTGTACATTCTGTTAATGTGTTACTGGAATAAAATCACGCTGCACATTTAGCGCTGGATTATGTGGAGAGCAGCCAATACTTGTAGCATTGATTACAAGGTCTGTGCCTAAGTAGTTCTCTTCCTGATTTATGAGCAATGCATTATCATTCATTGAGTGACAGAGTAAGCTACTAGATTTGTTAATTGGACAGTAAACCACAGTTTCATGCTCACGTTACAGTGTTTTTTCATTAAAAAAGAGACATATCTAACATTTAATGAAATGCTTAAATATATAAATGGATGCAGGAGTGTTGAATATAGACCCTTTGCTTGTTTCAGCAGAAAGGAGTAGTGTACAGTGTATTTATTAATTAGTCTGGCAAAATGTAATTAAAGGGTTGTAAACTCTATGAGGAAGTTAACCAGCCTTGTAATAAATACCAATTTATAGGTACAGTAGGTCAGCTGGTATTAAGTAAAGAGGTAGCCTGCATAGAAACTCATTTTTACTGTGGAGACAATATAAATAAGTTATCATGAAAAATACAGCTGACCTTGCAGATTCAAAGGCAGCAGATTGCAATGTTTTCACAAGTTCACGGAGTTTTTTATCTCCTAGCAACTGTATGTCATTTACATATTTTACCACATCGAATATCTTAAAGAGATTTTCTGATGGCTGTTGTCGGAAAAAAGTCATTGTAGTGTAGTTCCTGGAAGACTGTTGTTTTTCATAACTGTGCTTAAAGTCTTTATGGGAAGCTCTGAAGCTACATGAAAGATTTCGATGTAGAAATTTGATATTACAAGCACTTTCAGTTATTTTGTGGTGTTTACAAAAACACTGGGGTCTGAGTTCAGGAACTGGTGCAGCTCCTGCTGACATCAGTCTGAGATGCACCGCCATAAAGTGTACATATATATATATTTATATGCATTTACACACTTTTTTAATATATATATATATATATATAAACCCAAGAATTTTCTTCATTAGGGTTTTCTTCCCTAGTTTATCAGCAGAGTTCTGCTCATTAATTATCTGATGGCTTCTGCAGTAGCAGGGCGTCAGTTAACACATAGGGCTCCCAGCACTGGCGAGGGAAGGAGGCGAAGGCCGAGGTCTGACACACGTAGTAGTGTTTCTGTCTGAAGGGTTAGACATGAATTAGGCTGTACATTCTTATTTCTGTAGGAAACCCTTTCATTCTTGTACCAGTGATGGCAATAGATGGTGAAATTACAGAAGACCACGTGAAAAACCTGTTCTTTTCCACGCCGATGCCTTAAAAATAGGGGGTCTGGGTGCAGACTTCATCCAAAATGTGTGAGGAGAACTTGAAGTTTGTCTCTGTATCATCTGTCCAGTTTGCTCCCTGCTGTAAGTAAGCCGCAGAGAGACTCCTTGCAGTACTTGAGCTGCTGTGATGAAATAAGGCAGGGTAGACCTTCTCTCGCTGTAGCATATGGAAAATCATTGGAGCTCATTTGAGCCTCATCACCTGAGCCCATGAAATCACAAGCACTCTGCTCAGAGATAAATCTGACACGAGCTGAACTCAGTGGCGAAAACCCTCATTTGCTCACGGAGAGAAATGTGAGGGAATTTCAAAGCAGATCTTGTGTTTGCAGAAGTTTGTCCGCTGCCTGAGGGCTGTGCTTCTGAATAAAGCGAACAGAAGAGCGAAGGTGCCCATAGCAAAGCTGGTGTCAGGCCGGCGTCGCTTGCAGAGAGCCAGGGAAGCAACTCGGGGTTCAGCTTTACGGCATGAAATGCAGGCGTTTCCACGCCGAGCTCTGGCTTTTCCCGGCGATACGCGCTGTGCCGTCCCGCTGGGAATTGCCCAAAGCTGATCCGCTGGCACAGCCTCTGCAGAATTCCTTTCTACGTCATCGGTAACTGGACAGTGAGCCTGAGACGTGAGTATGGCACCTGCCCTGCCGTTAGGAGTTTAGTTGTGGTTGCTATAAATCGCTTTTCGGTCCCACCAATTTTCTATCGATGTAATTGACAGCGTGCTCGTTTCTCTACCCCGGCAATTCTGTGTAATCAATTATATCACCCCAGTCAGAGCGGTTGCTTTGTGGAATTTGTGAGATGACACAGACCTCATGCAAGCTGTACAAAATTACCAATTATGGAACTACACAATCTTTCCTAGGATGCCATAAAGTGTCGTTATTTACCCTAGAAAGAGAATGTCTAAACAGATCGGTTTCTCATCAGATGCCATTGCTCAGGGATCTGAAAAATATGGAAATGCCTGAGTTTAAATCATCCGTATGCCTGAAACAGCATAAGAAATTAGTTTCTTGAGCTATTTTTATGTTTTTCTAGCTTACAGCTAAATCATGTATTATGGTGAATCATTAACTACTGACTTTTATAGCTAATCCTCATATAGCCCATTTTTAGCTTCGATGGTATTTTTGAAGTACAAGATTTTATAGACTACAAAAATGCATCAGACAATGCAATTATCTGTTTTCAACATGTCTCCAAGTTTAGTCTTTCTCTGGAGAAAATATATAGAGAGGCTGACCTTTATTTATAGCATGCTTTGTACTGTGCTTTGATTCCTTCTGCAGCCTCACCTTCATGGGGAGTGATTTTCCCATCATTTGGGAGAGATGCACAATTCAGTTCCTACTACACATAAAATCCCTGCCGATTTGCTGCGTGGACCGAAATAGCCTACATCTGCAATACCAAGTGCTCTGCATTCATTCCCTGTCACCAGGGAGGGGACAAATCAGTTCAAACTGATTCCTGTCAGGATAAGATTGGAGGGACGTATCTGTTTGCTTGCTACATTTCAGTTGAGAGCGAGTCAGGCCTTTAAACTCACATGCAAGTTCTCCTGTAATTTCTTTGTACGGAAATGTGGATAATCAAATTTTTTTCTTGCCAGAGACAATGTAATTTTATGGTTTGATTTATTCCGAAGCATTCGATTTGTGGTTCTCCTTAGTCCCGAAGAGTCCTGTTGGAATTGAATAAAGCAGTGGATAACATCCCAATGAGAGTTTTCTGCGGGGAAATAAAATAAATAAAGGCAGGTCCGCCAGAAAGAGATCCTTGATGGAACCTGGGGCTCGCAGGTGTTTTAACACATGTAAATCTTGGTGACAGTGACAAAATACAGATAAAACTGAGGGGGATAACCAGAGAAGTGTGTGGGTTTAATTCCTTATGTGTATAAACTCAAACTACGGAGAGATGTGGGAGCCTCAGTTGGGTCCCCGTGAGGTCCCCAGGGTGTGGGACCTCCCTATGCTGCCAACGGAAAATGCCTGGCACGGCCAAAGGTTGAAGCCTGGGTCTCCTTCTGAGAGCTGTTCTTTTGCATAGCATACTGAAATGGTTAGTAAAATAAAATGGGAAAGGAGTGTGGGAGAGAGGGAGAGAGACTGGTAGGAGTAGCACCTTCATACCTGGATGTGGGGAGCAAGGACAGCTGGGGCACAGCCTGGCCTGGTCTGGTGGTCCCAGACCTCAGATTGCACTGGGACCTGTCTGACCTGCAGGACACACTTGATAAAATAGTAAAACTAACAATAGCATGCTTTGGAGAAAGAGGTTCGTGCTGAAAATGCACAACGTACTGGCCCTGCAGTAGGGCAGGGCGGCAGTGAGGCAGGGAGGAAAGCTTGGCAGGGCCACTGGTACTTTGCGAGATACAGACATGGGAGAGTCCAAGGGGATCTTATCCAAATCCTGCTTAAATTTCTCTTTTGAATCTACTTTCCAGTTAGAAAAGGACCAATAAAAGTATGCTGGAAAATATAGCTGTGTTTTTGGTTGCTCCCTTCTCAAGAACCTCTCAGTGTTACTCACAACCCAGCTCATTCTCTTCATTATATTTAGAAACGCTTCATGATATTTTATTTCTGAAGGAACATGAAAAGAGCCCTTGGCAATTCAGACAGATATACATTAATATTGAATGATTTGATTTATACTGATAAATAGAGATGCTTTGGTTAAACTTTAACTACCTTCTGAAACGAAATTCTTTGTTTCCATTTTTCAAGGAAACGATGGCAAAAATCAAACTATGTAAACATTGTTTACCTGGAAACTTGACAAGTAGCTCTGCTTTCAGCTGAGTTCCTGGGGTTCACCTCTCGGGTTTGTTCAGGATTAATCTAAGTCTGTAGCTAGGTGATACCTTTGTACCTCCTTCTCCATGCCAACACCGCTGTGGGCTCCTGCACAGTAGTCAGGGAACCAAGGGATTGTTCTGTTTGAATCCATCAGAAGAAAGAAAGAAGAAAAAATATACATTAAAAAAGAAAAAAAAGTATATTTCAGCTGGGGCAGCTGCTGGATGTGGCTGGTTGCAGAGAATGGGAGTCTGGAGCTGGAGGTAGGAGCAGGAGGAGCCAGGGAGCTGCAGGGATCCAGCTTGCCCTGGGATGAAGGTTAAACTGTATCCTCACACTGAGGAATGGATGGAGGGCACGGGAGTTGGGTGAGACATGCTGGCTTCACATCGCTGGGACATGATGGTAAAGAGATGCCAACTCTTCTGTGTGGTGGTGCCCAGGTCTTGCTCAGCCAGTTCTCAAAAAGGTAAGAAATGGGCCCAGAAAAGAGACAAAGAAAAATTGACTCATGCTGAAGCTGAGGTTTTAATCTTTTTGAGGCAGTGGATGTAAAACTAATAAAAAAGGAGAGTTTTGAGCTTAATTTAAAGATAAGCTTCATCATAAGCACTTGTCTTGCCTCGTAACGGTAAGGCAGACGATTCGTTCTCATACGCAGATGCGCCAGCAAGGCTGGGAGTATTGTGCAGTAGACGGTGAGTAATGATGCTTTAAGGGGGAGAATATAACATTTTTGAATTTTTCACAGGTCTCCTTTTTGTTCTTCGTGGGTAGGAAAACAATTAGACCTATAAAGCTCTGATGAGGCGCTAGGATGGGCAGCGACATATCAAATGCCTTTTCTCACGGGGAGGTGAAAGCATTGCGGGTAAACTTTTAAATAAACAGAAGATTTATTCACAGCCTTTCTTCCAAACTGAAGGCATCCTTTTAATAAAAATTACCCGGTTCCCCCTTCCCCTGCAGCCTCCGAGGGCGCGCGTCCTCAGGGGCGAGCGCGGGGAGCGCGTTCCCGCTGGCTTTGGATGCCTCACAAGTCTTTCTGTGTGTGCCTTAATAGCCTTCCGAGGGAACTGAAGTCTCATTTTGTGCGACTCTGAATTTAAATCCAGGTCACAGAGATGTTAAATAGCAAATGACACATTTACTGTGCCACCCAGCTGCCTTCTGTAATGCAGCAGGAACGCTTTCTGAGCAGGGACAGTATGCCAATATTAACTTACATACAGGTTGTTTTGTTGTGGATGCTAATGGTAAAAAATAAGGGGAAGAAAAGAAAGGGATGCTGCTCACATTTAAATAGCTGCTTATTCCCTTTGCACCTCCTCTCCTGAAGCGTTAATGCTCTTTCCTGGCTGAAGAATTCCTAAAACATTAGTTGTTTTCGGTTCAGACCTTGACATTTATGTTTATTATAAAAAAATAGAACCAAAACGATTCTGGTTTCCAGGTCACCAGAAATCAAGATGATACTGTCAATATGCTATTCTAACTCCTGTGCTTAGTTAAAAACCCGAATTGCCTCTTCGGTTTATGATGCTGTCTGTAATGTTCTCCTTTCGTAAAGGCACATACTCTATTTCTCAGGGAGGAAAGCAGTTTGTCAGAGGCTGCTGCATTATTGCAGCCTTACGAGCAAATAATGAAGTTGGACACCTGCATTCTGTACAAAAAGGCTTTTATCAGGCAGATGGAGAATGTGCTCCAGGGCATCAAAAAGGCTCATCACAAGATAGAAAAGATGGGGATATTGGGGTATTCGCTACACAGATGTCCTTTCTGGAATAGTAGTATGAAATGCATACCCAAACATGGGCTGAATTGACTTTTGACCAATAGATGGAGACAAAAAAGTGTTTTTCTTCATTAACCTCTTCAGTTCATTCCTACTGAGCAGGTCAGTTCATATGCAGTTCCCTCTCTGGTAGTGAGTTTGTTCAAAGCAGGTGGGTTTCTCTCTCTTTTTTTTTTTCTTTTCTTCCCCCCCCCCCGACTAAGTATCAGATGAGGGATTTAGCTGTTCTGAGTGCTTTCTCAGGCACCACAGCCTGTTTTCCCTGGGTTCATGATGCTGTTCTGATGCTGTGGAACAGCTTTTCAGCTTCAGAATTCCAGGTTTGCTTCAATTTATTTTTTTTAACCTCATACAGATACTTGCTGAACTTCAAGTACGGCAGTCTCTAGCTTGCTAAGATTAGGAAATTTTCTTTGCAAACACTAGGGCCCAAAGCATATCTGTCCTCGAGAGAAGGGAATCCTTCAGCCCCTGGGACCTGCAGCCAGCCTCCAGAAATGAAGGTCATTGTCACCCACCCCGGTGACACATCCAAGCCTCTGAGCTAAGGGCTCAGGAGATGCACAGAAGGACATGATGACCTGGTGTGGGCTGCTGGAGCATCGGACTTCAGCTTTCGTCTCATTAAGCATGCCTGTTTTGTAGCACCGCATATTTGCTATGAATTTCACGGTTGTTTATTCCTAAATATGGAACAACCCAGGCACTGAAACCAAGAACATGCTTTACTTAATGGCTCAGGCACTTCTGTTGGCTGTAGTGGTATTTTTCAGGTGAGGAATTGAAAGCACAGATGCATATATGTGTATGGGGGTGTGCATGTGTATATGTATCTATGTGTGAGACTTTAGCTATGCTTAAATATGCCAGAATTGAAGGCAGAATATCTACTAGATGCTAATCCAGCAGCATCACTGCTGCCTGCATGTAAGAAATGTAGTTTGCAGGCTGGACTGGAGAAGATACCACACTTGGGAGAAATACAAGCCGTAGCCTCTGTGTAGAGAGTTTTCTTCCAAAGATCTTTTCCCCATACACTTCCTCTACATTTCATTGAATTGGGAAAATGTGGCCAATAATCAGGTGTGCCTTCAGGTTTCTTCTCTGCTCATTTGTCAGTGGTTTTAGTTTAAAACTCAGTCTTGAATTGCAACTTACCCTCTTCTGAATCTCTCTGCCTTCTAGGACTGAGTTACCCCAGTATCTAAGGTAGGCATTTCTTCTTCCAGTCACCAGGTGCATGGGTTAACCTCTTTCTTCTTTCTTATATATTCTAATTGCCACATTTTTAAAACACACAGGTTGCCCAGAGAAGCTGTGGCTGCCCCTGGATCCCTGGCAGTGCCCAAGGCCAGGTTGGATGGGGCTTTGGGCACTCTGGGCTGGTGGAGGGTGTCCCTGCCCATGGCAGGGGGTTGGAACTAGATGGGCTACGAGGTCCCTTCCAACCCAAACCATTCTGTGATTCTATGATTCTGTGATTCCCAAATCCTTGGTAAGCTCTGACACTGTTGTCTTATAAATCTAATGTAGATAAATGTGTGCTAAGAAAAAAAACAACAACCCAACAAACCAAAAATAACCCCAAACCCCAGTAGTGTTCTGCCATCTGTTGATGATGTTTTTATACGCTGTAGTGCATCAGTACGTATTTCCGATTCATGAATCTAAACATCATTTCAGTTTAGCTCTGATTTCCTCAAATCACAAACTACTGTGTTTAATTTATAAATTGCTTCTTATATATTCTGCTCATGGCTGGTGAATATAATTAACATTTTCTTGCGAAAAACCTGTACCTATAAATATCAAGGCCGCGACACACATTATTAATTAAAAAAATTATGGGGGTTGTCAGTTTTGCAAAGATATAAATAGCCTTCCAAAAATGTGTAATAAATGCTCACATACCCTTTCTAATAAGTATAAATATATTTATTTTATGTTTAATAGGAAGGGGATGTGAGAATACCATAGTAGTATTTAATGTCGCAGCAGGATCAAATTAGACCTGGAATCACTGCTCAGTACTAAACAGCCTTTGCCATGCGTTCAGCTGATTTCAGTCCTGAAGGAGCTGTGTAAGGAGTTTGCATTAACATATAATTTCCAAACTAGGATCAAGGCAGTCTGACATCTATACCCTCTCACTGTTATTTACTTCTCCTTGGCAAAAAATACTTCACTGCCTTTGAGATAATGGTTTTTTGTCTTTGGAGCCATTAGAAATAGTCTTTAAACTGAAAGGTAATCGGTTAAAAATTGGTTGGGAGTTTTGAGTCTTTTGAATGACAGCAAATTGTAAATCCTCAGCATCCATCTGTCTCAATCGAACCATCAGAAGACAGACTTCGATCAAAACCATACAAGGCAGAGGTTGAATTTCAGTGCAATCTTCTGTTTGTTCACAGGTTCAGAAAACAAACCAACTCACTTCAATAAATTCGAGACAGTAAAGCCAGAAATAATCTGTGCAAAATGGGTTATAATCTGGCCCTTTGAGTGCATTTATGAAAAACTCTCTGTGACTGTGGTGCAAGTCAGCTCTTAGTGCCGCTCCTCTCTTCCAGCTGCTCCTGGTTTCTTTGGGTTGTGGGTTGTGTTTTTTTTAGGATTGTCTCCTTGCCCTTTTTTCCAAGACTTTGATCCCAAGATCTATAGGAATTCCCTGGGCAGCTCATACTGAAAGTTTACCTCTTACTGCTCATCTTTTCAGAATTAAAAAAACACACGAGATTTAAACACGGAGACCCGATTTTGAAAACTTAGGTACAAACAAACAAGCAGCAGAAGTCATTTAAGCACCACTATGTTTTTAATTGCCCATTTAGTGAGGATCTTCTCAGGCTTTGGTGGTGGTGCAGCGGCATCATGATGCTCTCCTGCTGCCCGAGGGTGTAAGTTTGGGAGAATGAAGCGGTTTCGAGTGTCATTTGGACTCTTGGTCCTGGGGGTGCATTTTCCTCTTTTCTCCCTGGTGAGGAGTTCTGACAGATTTCCTTCTTTTCTTGGCTAGGTGGCAGATCCTTGAGACCTTTATTCTCTGACATGCAGAAACGAGGCTGTTCTTCAGTATGAAATATTCATAGAGTAAAACACTTACCAAGATGTTAAAGGACAAACAGCATTTAGTCCTGGTTCCAACCTTTCCACCAATTCATTTAACCCCATAAAGGTGAAATTCTGCTGGGAGTTAACATAGAGCAGTGACTCAGAAATAAGGTAATGAGCTTCAAAATGAGTTGGGGTAAGCATGGGGACTATGAGGTTGCTCATAATTTAGCCCTGAGAACATAAGGGTTTTATTTCAAAATACATTGTACTGCAGGTAAACATGGTAGGGCAGGCTTGAGCAATGTGAAGTTTTAGCTCATTTTCTGATGTACCCTGCACGCAGTTTTCTGTGTGTTATCGTGCCAAAATAAATTTCACCATGAATAAGCCCGGATAAAATGGGGATTCAACTAAGACAAGAAAATTAATTTTTATTGGGATTTAGGGTTTATTTGAACCTACTAAAGAGAGGGTAGCCCTATACTTCACCTTGATTAAAGGGAAAAAAAAAATCTGGTATCATATAATTACACCAGAAGTGACATTATGATTTATTGTGTCAAACCTTTCCTTCTTCTTACAGCACCACGAAGGTCAGTGACAAAACAAATCTGCTGCATAAGACCGAGAAAGAAACTTGTAGTGTGAATAAAAGCCAGAAATGTAATTTTTAATTTTCAGTGTCCCTGCTTTTGTGGCGGGGAGTCAGACCGTAACATTTCACTTGCTTTTAAAAAGTGTGCAATGCTTTTTTCAAAGGAGTCCAGTTGAGCTCCCTGGAGAGTTGGGGTCAGGGATAGAAGTGTAAGTGAGGGGATTTTAGAAAAAATATTTGCAAACTTTTTTTTTATGACATAACCTGTTCTGATGGGATTCTTAGTGCTTAATTTTTTGTGCAATTTTATGGCCAAAGGGGGAAAGGGGTTTCTTAGAAAAGCTTGCAGTGGCACGCACTGACATTGCCCTGTTATGTCATGCAATTTGTTTCTAATTCTTCAAACTTGTCGTGCAATTAGGAAGCAGAAAGAACAGCAGACGCCTGAGCTGATAAGTTTTGTAAGTCAATATTATATATAAGTTAAGACTATAAATAGCAGAGGAAATGAACGACAAACACCCAGAAGTCTAAGAGATTTGTGCATGCAGTGTGTGCTGTCGAGTTTATTCTGAACTGAATTTCTTCGTTGTTCTTAGGACTAATAATAGCATGATTCTAATACAGTCTTAGTGACACAAAAAATTACAGGAGACTTTTGATCATTAAATAACTCACTGTGATTACTTTTGCCCACCTCTAACGAAAAATATGATTATCTTTAATGTGACGACCCTGTCTTTGGGATGGACCGCAGCTCATTTCTGATGCCTCTTCTTTTCCAGTCTTCCAAAGTATTTTATAGAGTGGCATCCTTACTGCCGGACGTCGGAGCGCAGTAAGCACGTATGCAAAAGATCGGTGAGGTTAATAGTGATTTTTCAGCTGACTGCAGCGCGCTCTGATGTGGTTGGAAATACTTAACTAAGTTTTCAAAGGCTGTTGTTCCTGCAGGTTAGATTCAGAGTGTAGAAAGACTGAAACTAGTCAAATAAACCGATTGTTCTATAAAAACAAGCAATCAGCAAAGTGGTAGAAATCCCATTTTGGCAAGAAAACACTCCAGCTTTGTTCTTCTAGTGTTATGATGTTATGAAGAGCCCTCAACAGAGCTATGAATTTGTGTTACATGAAAGTTTATCTCGTGACCTCAACACACATTGTGTGTAATTTGAAAGACTATCCACGTGCTCTCTTTTCTTTGTTGCTTCACCTCTCCTGGTCTCTTTTTATAGGAGGTCTCCATTTCGTACAGGCTTAGGTGAGTCAGATAAATTAAAACAAGCGTCTCTACAGACAGTGTTATTTCAGTTTATATGACATATTCCACTTTACCGCAGATTGCCTGTGGTGCAGAAATCTGTTACTCATGGTAACGAGTTCCAGTGTCCAAGACTTTAATCTGTTTTTTTAAAAATTTATTTAAACCATGGTAAAAATGGTTTATAAGGTTTACAAAATATTTTCACTAGTTTAGCTAGATTAATTTAAAATCATGCTAAATCAAATAACAGTTTTGGGTACATAAACCCTTATTCTTTTCCTGTCTTTCTCTTTCACATGTCCCTTGTTCTTATAATCTCCTATGACTACGTATATTACATGACACATTTTGGTATAATTTAACAACAAGAACTTTTGAGCTCTTTCCCTGCCAGCTGCAGGAGATGGCCAGGTTTTTGAAAGAAGATAGTTGCAACTCGCTGTTGTAAAAATAGTACTTATTATAGTACCTCAGGATCATGGAAACTAACCACATGCCCAGTCAGCTAAATGGCCAGGAAACATCACAGTCTTTGAAGCGTAAACCACAGTGCTCTAAATTTTGTTCTTGTTATGGTAACTGGGTGTAACTGGGTTGACTTCAGTAATGTCACGTGTGGGAATGAAAATAGGTTGGCTCCGTAATAATGTCGTTGCCCAACTCCATGATCTGTGGACAGAAACCTGACAGAAAGTTCACATTTGTGGGGATATTTGCACATATGAAGTCAATGCACTTGTGATGGGAAGAGTGTTTCTGCAGTACAGATAATTACCAGATCTCTCATTTAGTGAAAATAAACTAATGGATACAAAATCATTGTAGGCTGAATAGGTGAGATTGATAATCCTGTTTTACATTAATTAGGTCGTAAAGATGAGGGGGATGGATTGGCCTCCCTGGATTAGCATCCCTGTTGTCTTTTGGAGATTCTAAAACCAGCCTGATGCCCCTAGTCAAAAAGAATACGATGGTATTACCCAGACACGCCTCCTGGATTCAATCACTTTTCAAGATAATATGGAGGAAAAAGATTGAGTGAAAAGACTAGACTGTTTTCCAGAAAGAAAAACAAAAAAAAACTTTTCAAAACTTTTTAAGTAGCATCTCAACTCCAGGCTCTTTTGGTGGGATTCAATACGAGACTAACTTAAATGTCAGTATCTACATGCAGCCAACGTGTCTCATCTACTGTGCCAGTGGAGACCCGATCGATAAAGCTGATGAACCCTGGGGAGCGCCTGGGCTCTGGCTCCCTGTCACGTTGTTCTGCAGATTCCTCTGCCTGCATGCGCTGGATCTCCAGTGGCGATGGGTTTTCAGGCGTCTGGCTCATATACAGATGTGTGCATACTGGCATGGAAATTTAATCTTCTTCTACTGCAGCTTTCTTGCCATGACCTCAGTCAGTCATGCTATTCTTTGAGCTTATAAACTTTTAACTCCATCTTAATGAAGTTGAGCTAGTAGAAGGTCCCATATAAATAATTTAATAATATGTCTGAATGAAATGACTGCTATCTAACTAGTAGAAATAACAGAAGTGATTAAATTAAATTCAATATACACATTAGCCACTGAACTACATAGCCATAAAAGAAAGAAAAGTGTGGTCTAAAGAGTTGTCTCTTTTCCTCCCACAGCTTTATAATTATATCTTCAGGGAAATGCCACAGCTCAGCATTTAACGATCTGCCATCAGAGACATTTATGAGGAGATTTTCAGGGAAGTATAGAGCTGATGGTATCTTTTTCACAAAAAAACCCAGACATTGAATAGTCTGGCAATCGTCTGCTGAGAGGAGCATTGATCTATATATTTACATATCATGTGAAATTAATAATTCTAAGTTTTTCCCCCAAGAAGATCCACAACAAGGTCATGCTCTCCCAGGAAAAGTTAGAAAATAGAGCATAAATCTTGGACAACATCAATCTGTCACTGCCCTACAGCAGTTTTGTATGGTTTGAAAGAGCACAGCTGGTCAATTCAGGGACTCCGAGTGTTTTCCATGAGGGATGGCTCCAGCAAAACCCAGCCCCCTTGCAGCACTAAACCATGGGGTATACTGGAAAAGGGGGAGACATTTGCAATGTAGGAAGCCGTGGAATGAAGTATTGATGCAGAACTAACAGATGGCGCAGAGTAAACAAATGGAAAAATTAGCAAAATACTTTTCCTATTGCCAGACTGTAAATCAAAGTGAAATATCCTTTGTAGATGTAGCTGGAATGAAATATTCAGATATTACTGTTACTTTTGAGGTGAAAACTGGAAGTCTGGATGAAGACTATGTATTAAGCGCTTAGCATGATTAGCTTCCAACTTAAATACATATATAATTACCCAAATGGACAACAAAAAGTTCAGGTTGTGGCTGTCAGGTGTTTCTTGGACATTTCAAAACATGGCTTGCGTAACTGCTCATCTCTCTGAGCAGAGTAGATTGTCCAAACAGATTCTGAGATGCAGGAAAAGATCAAGTACCCTTAAGAAGAAGACAACAAACTTAAACAGGTCTGTGAGTGCATTTATTTGACTGACTGAAACACTCAATAAGAGTTGAAGAAGTCTCTTTAATTAAGTTACGTGCACTCCTAATCTAGTGAGACGGGGATTTCTGAGACTATATTGTCAGATTCCAAGCGAGGCGGTAACAACATCTACTGCTTTGTCATTTATTGTGACTGTTTATCACTTGCATTAGTCCCAGCATAGGCTGCCAAATAGATAAATCACAATCTTTTCTACTTAGAGCCAAAACCAAAATACTGTATGCTATTGTGTTTTATCTGTTTTTAAAGAGGTAGGTCCTACTGACCTCATTCATGGACGGGAACCTCGCAGAGTAGCGCAGCCATATGTGTGAGAGTGACAATAATATGTTTTATTCTTCTGGGCACCCTCTGCTCAGCCCACGAACAGGAGAGCCCGTCATCTCTCCTGGGATTTTGCAAAGCAGGAAGTAACCAAAAAAGCTGGTTTAATTTTAAGCTCCATTAGACACAGTGTTTGCCAAATGGAAGAAGACCAAATTGGTTGGAAATCTTGTCCTGAGCTCTCTATGTTGGTATTAAAAATCAGAAAGAGTAGGTAGTAATAAACAGAAATCACATAATATATCATCTGAGTTATTTACTTGGAAATCACTTTGAGTCTTTTAACTTTTTAGTTTATATTTTTTCTTGTAGAACTGTAATTACTCTGGGAATATTGATTACAGAACTGTAATATCAACCGGGGTTTTCCAGTACCAGGTTGTTGAGATCAGTATTTGAATGACTTAAAGATAATCAGACCGTGTATATATATATATATACACATACACACACACTTATATGGACATATATGTACACACACACACACTATACACAAGCACATAAACTTTCTCTACCTTTCTTTAGCCTTCTTTTAAAACCTTGCAAATGCATATGTAGCACTCTATGATTTGTACACTGTAATTAGAGGAAGAAAACTGTAATTAATAAAGAGTAAAGCTGACTTTAATCCAATCTATTATTTTTACCACGATGATTAGTTTGAGTGGCAAGATTTATTCCTCTCTCTGCATACCGAAGTGCTTGTTTTCATGCAGAACTTTTCCCGCAGGAAGCTATACGTTCAGGTCTCATCGGATGCCCTGCCGTCGCGATGCTGATATGTTGTTATTCCACAAATGTTATCACAGATGGTGGTGGGCTCCTGCCCATGAACGGAGAGCCAGGTCCTGTTGAGTAGTGTGAGTGACGGGTTTTGTAGTTTCATGTTTACGTTGAACTGGTGAAGTGATACTCAAGTTTTTAAGGACAAGAAGAAGTCACCAGAGTACCCTGAAACAGCATCCAGGGAAATGTGGGCTACAGAAAGTCATCTGCTCACTTTGCGCCCAGCTTGTTTGTTTGCAGATGAAGTTCAGTAGTTAATGTAAGAAATATCTCACTGACTCCAATAAGAAGTGGGTCGTGCCTCTGCTGTGATGTGCCGGTTCGGTTGGTTCAGCAGCCAGGGTGATGGATACGAAGGTGTTCGAACCCGGTCCTGCAGTTTGGGCTGACAGTCCTTAGGTGGGCGCGCAGGCCCGGCCCTGCCGTTTGTAGCCCTGCCAAGCCTGGGAGGAGCTGTCAGGCGCCTGAACTGTACAGCTCCATTCTCCAGTTTTAAAATTTTCCCCTCGAGAGCTATTACCAGCCTTGCCAGCGGAAGGTAGTGTGAAATATGAAAACTATCCCGAGTCGGGGAAATAGGGACCCTCGGAAGGGGATAGCAATGCAGGATGTCGGCTCACGTCCCCGTGAGGGAGAGGGGGCTCGGCCTGGAGGTGCTGCCACAGATAAGGCAGAAGAGACGAGCAGGAGGATTAAATCGATTCGATGGAACCGATTTAAGTTGAATCAAATTTAAAACGCATATATATTTGTGTGCTTGTTTGTTAGGAAAGATGGAATCAGTTCTCAAAGCCACCCTTGGGGGCTGCGCCGGCCGCCCACGCGCGGTGTTGATATGCAGTGCCAGCAGCAGGCTTCTGCATCCCAGAGAGCTGGAGAGTGAATGTCAGCTCATTTAATCTTTGTCAGCATGGTCCTCCCTCACTTCATCCTCTGAAGAGAAAGTTTAAAAGGATGCATTTAAAGAAATGTTTTCAAGATTCGCTCGAGGAAGCGTGCTTCTCCCTATCTCCCTGGTTTAGCTTAACCCATTGCTCTCCAGGCAAGTGATTTCAGAGTCGCCTCCAACGCCGGAGCTGAGCAGTTCTTACGGATGTTGGTACAGTGATTGTTCTGTAATCCAGGAGGAAAATAGCTGTGTGTGTGCTGAGCAGTGCTTAAAAAGTCAGTCTTTGTCAGGAGGTAGCAAGTCCTGGGGCTTGCCGTAGTTGGAGCCAGACCCATCCTTGTCTGTCACTCAGATTTTCCATATATATGTATGCGTACATGTACGTGTATACACGTATGCCTGTATCTCTCTCTCCATGTATATCGAGGTTGTTAAGGGAAGAAATTGCTACGGTCTCACACAAAGAACTATTTGTCTCACATGAAGAACTATTTTAAACAAATATTTTCGCTTCTGAGTTTAGCTGAAACAAGTGATTCTCAACACTTTGGTGCTTAAAGATCTGACCGATGATTTTGAGAGTGTGCTGGATAGAGTGACGCATTCATTGAATCCTTTGGACGCTCTTTGTCGCTACGGGAGGACAGGAGACTTTTACAGGAGGGAGAGAGCAGCTCCTATCGTCTCTCCTCCCGAAGCCTGCTCTCCCACACCAGAGGTTTCTACTTCCCAGGGAGCGGAAGACGGCACACACTGCTCGGCTTTATTGCGAGGCACTGCACCAGCTGAAGAAATGGATCCACTCATTCAGGACAAGTAAGCAAATTCAGCTGGCTGATGAAAGGAAGCCTAGACAACGGTGTTCAAACACTCACTCCCATTTCCTCCCACCCCCCCATCCCCCAGATGTCTGGTTTCAGTTTTAAAACATAATAACATTTCATTAAGGAGCCATAGCAACCCTTCACTAATTTGTGAAGAGTACATCGTGAGCTACATTCTGTACTTATCAACATTTGAGCACTTTAGATCTTGTTTCATCTCATTAGTGGATGTTTATGGGACCTGAGGGTTTCAGCACTCTCTGACTCATTAGTCAGCCTGTGGTGGTGCAGGTTATATGCTACAAGAAATGATTTCCCCAGCCTTTAAATGCTCATACATCCTTCAACAGACGTTCAGTTGGAAATGTTTTCTCACATTAAACCCTCAGTCAGAAAGGAATGTGCAAAGGTGTGTTGGTTTGTTTTTTTTTTAAAAAAAACCCCACCACTTGGTATAACACCGTGTATATCAAAGTCATATTGTGCTCGGTCGCAGACAGCTGCACCACCGAAGAGATGTAATTTCAAAGGGCTGAATATTTAAATTGCTGGGTTTGGAAAATTTAGCCACGGGATGGCATTTACAGGAAACAGTGAATCAGAAGAATGTGTCATTCTGGAAGTTGTTTGGTGTTAACATCAAAAAGTGTAGGAATCCCGTTTTCCCACTCGTTTACTGGACCGAAGCCTTTTTATCCCCAAACGCTGCAGTTAACGTAGGTTTATGCATGATCTAATTTGTATGAAAATAAATGTTCTTTTTCCTCTACTAAATTTATTAAGCAGTGCACCATTTAGTAAACTGTCAGTAGCATCTGTTGGAGAAAGGCAAATAAAATACCGATGCAGGAGGAGGTAGTTTGTCCAGATTACCGGCATGTAATTTCACATGCTGGGAAAAAGTTCCCTGGGTGCATAATTTAATAGGAAATAATCCACCGATCTGCTTTTTGTGGCTTTGTTTCTAATATTGCTTTTCTTCCCCATCATGATATGCAGTTTTCTCTGAAATGCACTAACAAATAGGAAAAACAAATACAAGTGTGAATTAACAGTGTGATGTAAATGATGGAGCAGGAAATGGCATCTTAAATTTGTTTACAATATGCTGCAAGTCAAAGCATTGGAAACCGCTTTATTAATAAGCAGTTGATAGTCATGTTAATTAGGAAATCACAGAAAAAAATGTGCTGCTTGTGTGATAATTGCCTTATTAACACTGCATAGACTGTATCCATTTTTTCAAGGATTAATGTGGAAATCAGATTCACATGTTGTGCTTTTGCAAAGAGAGTAGGGATTCGCTTCATTATAGGTGGAGCTCTGGTACCGTAATCGGGAGAAGATAACTGGTAAGGTCCTGAAAGTTCTCTGCCAGAATGGAAATGTGATGATCAGTATCAGATCTTATCTGAATAAATATTTCTGCATTTTACAGTTGCTGCATGGCAAACTGTACTTACGGAATAATAACTTTACAAATTGGAAATCTCCAGCCTCACTCATCAAGTGTACCTGCACAAACATTGCATGAGTTTGCCACCAATCTTTTATGCATGAGTCGCTGTGTGCACTGTGGTTTTGATGGGAAATGAAAAACTGAGGGCTCATTGAGGGGACTTGGATTTGAAAGAAAAAAAAGCATAATATTTTATTTCAGAAGGCTGAAGGAGTACAGGTAGAAGGAACACCAATGCGTTTCTTTCGTGCCAACAAAGTGGCCGAACAGTTTGTAGAACAACAAGCTATTAAGTTTCAGCATGTCGTCCTCTGAGAGCCTCGTGCTGCTGAAGTTGTCAGAGGACACAGCAGCTCGGCCACAAAACCCGCTCATGTGAGGCAGAGCCTGTCATGGATGCTGCAGGAGGACGTGCTGCAGCTCCGGTGTCGGGTCAGGGCACCAGAGCAGCACCAGCACTCGCGGCACCTGCATCTTTCCCCTCGCTCGTGTGAATCCGAAGTAATTTGCAGGTGCCAGATGGTTTACAAGAAGGTGAGACTGCTGCATTTATACAGTTTTCAGCAATTAGTTCAAGATGATGCCAGTAGTTGTGATGTGAGGACCCTGCTAATTGAAAACAGCCCAATGCGGTACCTGTGTGCCTGCCAGAGTGGCTGTGCTTAAGGACCAGACGGCACTTGAGAACATCTTCAAGCTCTAGTGCTTGTTCCATTTTACCCATATTTCTTGATTGATTTCTTCAGCTGGAGAAGTTTCAGTACTTGCACACAGGGTAAAAGCTGTGTTCATAGAGCTGTCTGGCAGCACAGCTTTCCAAGCTTGGTGGTTGGGGTTTTTTTGGTTTTGGTTTGGTTTTGTGTGTTTGTTTGTTTGATTTTTTTTTTCTTTTGTTTGTTTGGTTTTTTGTTTGTTTGTTCTTTAAAACATAATATTACTTGAAGCAAAGTGCTGGCTTTTCTGCTGTGCACAACTGATGCCTCTGTAGCAGGGTGGCGGCACCTGCACACACCTGAGCTCATGCCATTGCTATATCATCCATATACAGGTATCCATGTGGTGGGCTGCAGATCAGTTTGAGAGGTCCATGAGGAGTCTTCTTGAATGGAAGCTGAAGGCTGGAGTCCTCTGGCAGGACTTGGGGATAAATGTAATATTTCATGATCAAAAATGTGTGCTTGTTGAGAACAATTGCAGCTCAGCCTGGGAGCAAAGCCTCCTCTTCCTGCGGTGGGCTTGCAGCTCGATGGAGGGTCATGAGGCAGATGAGTGAAGGAAATAGTGAGGGAAGGGGTTGGTGGGTTAGTGAAAGTTTTGGGCACTGCTTTATCTTTTGCCCAGTGCAGCCGCAGGTTGTGGTGTAACATTTTCTTGCAGCACAGGACAATTTTGTCACTCTGACTTCATGGCCTGACATGACTCCTGTTTGGGTGATCAGGCTTGACGAACCGAGGGAAGATGCGCTTCTCTGAATTGTTTTGGGGCGAGAGCTTTTGCTGTGAGAGCATGATTAAGCTGTAGGACTTAGAGTGACTAAACATTAAATGCTGTCGTTAAGCTTGCTCATCTCTTATTACACTTCTTTCTCAGAGTCCTGGTGACATAGTCCTGGGTGTTCGTCGGGTATTTCCCGTTGTCCAGGATATGTTAATAGAGTTACTGCAGTTCTCTATTAACTTCTTATATGCCTTCAGTTCCAGGGCATGAGCCCTGGAACTGCTGCTTCTGAAGGCTGTTTTGAGGACTTTTCTTAAGGCCAATACCCTGCGTGAGTGGAGTCTTTAGTCCTGGGCAGAAGCCACTCATTTTTGCTCTTGATGTTGGTAAGTTGTGTCACCTGATGGTTCAACAGGGATCTCCTCTCTTCGTCTGTGCTGGCTTCCTCTTCTCCCCAAAATCATACCTGTCTCCCTTGCTGTCCTTTCCTATCTTGCTCTTCTTGCTCTGTCCCTGGTGTGTGCCCTGCGGAGTCCAGGCCGAGCCTGCAGTGTTCTTCAGGGACCAAGGAGATGCCTTGGGCAGATCCCATACCTGGACAGTCATTGCAGGAATGTGCAGGGTGTATTCCAGGTCTGGCATGCTGGTCATTGTTGATAGGGGCCATCTTGGCATCTTGAGGTGTCCAGGTGGGAGAAGCCTGTGGGCCATGGTGGGCCATGCTGAGCCATGCTGAACTGTGCTGGACCATGCTGGTAGGCAGCATCATCTCCTCTTCACAGAGAATCCTGCTGCTGGACTTCTGCTAGGAAAGATTCATAACTCCTTCAGAAATACTAATAAAAAATATATTTGAAGGTAATTTTTTCACAGATTTCCACAATAAAAGCATTACTTCTAATCTAAAATCAAATTTAAATGTGCTTTTGCAAAGTCTACCGTATGAAACATTTGTCCTCGGCCATGGTCCATCCAGTGTAGCATCCTGGCAGTAGCCTCCAGTTTGATTAAGTAGATCACTTACATCTTCTTTACCATACAGTGATAGATCTGGACCACAGCTCAGTAGACACTGAAGCGTTTTATTAAAGTCAGAGACATGTAAAAATGTACTGCTGAACTGCCGTAGACAAAGTTCCTTGGTGAACTGGAAAATGAAGAAGAAGGAGTTGCTGCAGGGGTCTGAGTCACCGCTCCGCTATGATTCAGTGAAATTGCTGGAGTCACAGAGATGTCACACTGGGGTGGCACGGCACTGAAACTGGTCCCTTACCTTGCACTTGGAAGCACAGGCTCTGCGTTTTCCAGTTGCTTTATGATTTTACCACGTCAATGCTGAGCAAGGAGAACGGGCACCGATCTCATTTCCTGTTGTTATCAATAACGGTGACAGCTCATAACTCCCCAGTGAGTTAGATAACATTTTTGCTCATTTTTTTTTTTACTTTTATATAAATGAACAAAAAGGACTAGCAATAAGCCCACGGTAGTCAGGAGCATCCTGATGCTCACCGCATGCAAAATCTATACAGTGATGGCAGTAACAATAACAAGAGAATATTCCTGTTTAAATCCACTCTTCACTTTGGTCTGGCTCACCTACATAGCAAAAAATGCTTCTCCTAGCTATGAGATAGATGGCACTTTTTATAAAGATACGGGGAAAACCAGTAATTGTTCCAGTCAACGATGACATTTGTCATATCCCTTTTAGTGAACTCAATCTCTTTACCAGTTCAAAGTATTGTTTGTGAAGCTCTTGATGTCTGACACATTGATTTGTCCGTGTAAAAAGCAGAAATACCTAACATTTACCGAAGAACAAAGTTTCCCAGCAGGTGTCCAAGCTGGAGGTCCTTCTGGGGCACGTGGTGAGAAGCTCTTTAGCTGCAGCCCGGGGAGATGCAGGAGGCTGCATCATCCTGCCACATCCATCCCAGGAACTGGGAACTGCTACCAGGGTCCTGCGTCTAAGCAAAGCTTTAGGGATTGTATCTGCTTCTTTCAGCACCAGCTCCTGTAGTCCCTCATGGAGAACATCGCGTACATAAGGCACTGTCTATCAGGTTTAAAAAAAAAAAAGCCAATATATAAAAGTTGTGATTTTGATTTAATAACATAACTGGCGCATTTGCTGTTTAATATCCTATTCCACACTGAACAAAGTCCCCAGACTCATCATGTGCTTTTTATCTAAAGTAATAGCAAAATACATTATTTTCTGTTTTAAAGGTCTATGAAGCAGATATTAGCTGATTTTAAAATACATGTACTTCATGCTCTTGTGTAAAGAAATCAGAGTCTTCCCAGTTCAATTCAATTGCAGTTCTACAGAACAATGTTTCTTTTGCTTAGATAATTTTTTTTTTTTTCCCTGGGAATGTTTAATCTGGGGATGCGATTTGACTTCTTTCACCGTTTAGGGCACTAGCACAAGTCATGCTGTGCAATGTACATTTTACATGGTATTCTGCCTTCACAAAAAGCTAATGAACATGAGCATTTGGGATTCATTGGAAATGGTCTACTTAATGTGATTCTTCTGTAGCAGATATAGTACTTTCCAAAAGTTACTGCTTCCCTGGTCCTTGCAGTTATTCCTGCCATATACACGGGGGAGCACTGGCAAGGACATGTAGTACACTAGCTTTCTTTAGTGCCAAAATGACTCTAACCGATCTTAAATCTTATTTATTCTTTGCACTAACATTCAACAGAAGGACAAGCTCCAAATTTTGGCTTTTGGCACCGTGTTCATTAAGACATGAGTGAGGAATTCCGAAAACTTCAGTGCTTGGGACAGTAGACATTGCTGAGTATTTCCATGTCAACAGGAGTCTAGCCTGATCTTATTCTTTCCGAAGCCTACAGTGATTTTCTTATTGAGTGCACTGGCTCAGCATCGGCTGGTAATAAAGGAAGAGGACGGTTGTCCTTTAAACTAAACCTTTCAGCCCAGATCATTGTAAAAGTGGTGTTAGTGTGATTAAGAAGAACCAGGCCAAGACTATTTAACTGCCTAATCTTAGAAATGAGATAGCACAGATTGCAGTTTAGATGCCTGGGTTGCAAGATCAGCACAAGACACTCTCTTTAAAAAATACATCTGTGAAATTGTCTTGCCTGTCCATTGAAAGCACTGGATGAATGTATTTGTCCTACCTCTGCTGCGAAGGCAGCAAGAATGAGGGAAACCTTGCCATCATGCTATGGAGAGAGAGATACCCAACCACTTCCCAGCTGGGAAGTTCTCTGGGCTTTTCTCAGAGGGGGTTTGGGGAACAGAGGTATAGCTCAGCAGTGTATAGCTGCAGTGCCTTACGAAGGGAGCAGACCACAGCCGTTCCTCTGCCCTCTTCAACCAATCATTTGTGGAACCAGTTCAGTTTTAGGTGCGAGGCTTTGTCCCAGTTTCCATCTGCTTTAGACACTGAAGCTGTGTGCTGCCAGCTCCCTGATGAATCCTGCGTTCTTTAATGTATCAATCTTGATAATTCCTCTGTGAAGTTAGGAAAAGCACAGATATTTTAATTGTGGCATTAAAAGCCACCTAGATCCTTGTACTGAAATCCAAAGGCACCTGTGAGATTTCTAAGAAATCTGACAGGGAACTGAATCTGCATCCTTTTCATTACAGACTATTGCTGTAATGATTCAGCCATCTTTTCCTCATCAGGGACGGCGTATTTACTGTGCTACCCATTCGGGAGACAATTGCTTCTGGAAGATATGCCAAAATACCACTTTTTTGATGTGTGAATGTTCGCAGTCACCTGTATAAATAGCAGTGGGCTGCTAGAGAAAACTGTATTGATGCTTTTGCCTTTGCTTCTGGGATTTAGTTTATTTGCCTTTCATGATCAGTGAGAATTTTGTAGAAGTGCTTCTCCAGAACAATTCCTGTAAGGAGCAGGGGAGCAGTGGGCAAGCCCCGTGGTCCTTCGGGGCTGAGCTGTCAGTCCGAGCTGGTATCTGTCTGAAACTGTGAGTAAAAAAAAAATAATATTCAGTGTCTGCAACAGGTTTTATTTGTAGACCCACACTTTCAGACAGAAGAGGGGCAGGGATCCAAGAAGAATTACCTGGTTTTGTTGCCCCGTGCGCTGCTGCACCAAAGCAGCAATAGATGCCAATAGATTTCCGGTAGATAATTCAATGGTAACTTTCTTCTGTGCGCTGCAGCGTGGGAGCCTTTGAAAGAAAGAGGTTAAGAGACAAGTAAGTAGGACTGGAGTGCTATTATTACAGCTATTTTTCTTTACTTCTAATACATGTCATCCTCTTTTATTAGGAGCTGACTGTTGAACCAGGAAAACCGATGCCATGGTATAAAAATGATACGTAGGCAAGGAAGTATCATTGATAAGTGATCTGAATGGTACTGACCTTTCGAAAAATTGAATAAAAATATACATGCCTTGAGACTTTCAAAAGTAAAAGATCACCTGCATCCTCTCATTGTGCACAGAGAGCACGAGCACTTCTAGCAGTGACAAGGAAAACAAAGCCGCCGCGATCCCCGCCTTAACCTCCCAGCCGCAGGAACTAGTACATCAGGCATTGTGTATCGCTGAAATCACAGCACTCACCGCACCAGGGAGCTGAAAAGAGAACTGAGAATACCAAAGATGTCAAATTTGAGTGAATACTCCCCAAATCCCACTTGTACAGTTGTTACACTCTCAGTACGCTATTCAAATATCAATTAATTAATGTTTGCTATTGTGTCTGATTCAACCATATATTCAGGGCTTCTTTGTTCAATTAGCAGCAGTAAGATGTCACTGCAAGATCTACTGAGAGACTGGGGAGGAAAGTCAATTTTTAAGTGCAGCCTTGTGAGCTTTCAGTGATTTCCTATAAATTTGTACTGGCACTCTCCCAAATTCACACTCTCCTCTTTCCTGGTTCTCCATACCCATAGGCACCCAACCTTCTTGTTTCACATATGAGGTCACGCTGTTTGTCTTAAAAATTAATTTTTCATAGGTTTGATTTTGTAAATACGTTGTTTTATCTACCAGTCTGCTTATATGCATTTGATGTGAAAGTCACCTACTTTCCTTTTCTTCTCCGTAGACAAGGTTTGTGCATCCTGCTCCGCAGAGGCTGTTACTCTCAGCCTTCCAGGACTCTGAACCAGGGAGGTTTTGGCTGACGTGTCTTTTTTGCGAGCTTCTGCTTGGCTGCAACAAAGAAGTCTGGGGAAAAGACATTAACCAGCTAATAGCAGCTTGCTACATCTCAACTTTCTGGTAGCTTATGAAAGAATTCTGTTTAGACTTTATTTTTTATTAATTTACAGCGGTGGAAGGATCCTACACCAGTGGAATACAGCTTGAACAGAGGAGGTTTCAGTCATATGCATCCCATTCTCTCATGTACCCTGAACATGTGTCTACAGAAAGAAAACTTAGGCGATGAGGCTGGGGCTGAGTACCAGAAAGCTTCCTAAGCTTTCAGAATGTGTGGACGTTACGTACGTAGTGTACGCTCACACATATAGATGCATCTATATACACTTAGATAAGCTTTCCATTAAGGAGGGAAGTTGGTCAGCACTCCATTTGAAGATGACTGATTACTTTCTTCCATCCGCTCGGAGGAGCCTGTGGCTGGCTGAACGCTGGCGTGGGGCTCTCGGAGACTGCTGGTGGAGGCAAATAATTTTACACAGGAAAAAGCATTCCTCAGGAGACTTACAGAAATAACCAAATAATAATTGGAGAGCTCTAAGTCATTCAAATGTGGATTTTCTTCTTCTAATGCTCAGTACCATTGGAGAACTTAAGAAGAGCTGATACTCAGCATTTAATACAATGTACTGCCAGCTGCCTAATTTCCCCTCGCTGTTTCCTTCATTTCTTTTTTACACACATTATCCAAATGCATATTGAGAAACTGGGAAGAAGGAGAGAAAGAGCGAGCCCCGGTATCAATTCTGAACTTGGCTATGCTATCGGCTTTGTATTGTGCTGATGAAAAAAATCAACCAACTGAAGCATTGGAAGATGGATTTTCTTTTAAATGAATTAGGTTGGATTTAGCTTGATGTTCCACGTCACAGAACTGCCAATGTTTCTTCTGTGAACCTTGATGCTGTTGATCATAGGGAAGTGCAGGCCATGTCTGTATTAGGGCAGTGGAAATTTTACCTTTTGGACCTTCAGCAGTTGTCTGTTGGGAAGCACAGAACAGAACTGCTGAGGTCTTGGTGGTGCCCAAGGTTTTTGTCTCTGTGGGGTCTCTAAAATAGGGACAAGAATCCTATTTTAGGGACCTGTCTTTCTCTAAGCAGGGGAAAAAAGCTAGCAAGGAGACTGGGAGGTTAAGTGGAGCAGATAAGAGGTAGGGAATGAAAGGAGAGCCAGGAGGACTGCCGTCAGCCAAGGCTTGACTGTAGTGTTGACTTGGCTCGTCGGAGACCGTATGTCAGTCTTGGCTGAAGAACGACTGGAGACCGCATTGGAAATGTGACTTGATGTTTTGGCCTGCTGTATACAGGCCATCCTGTCATTTTCTTGGGAAAAAAGTCTCTCACTTCCATATTGCTAGTGAAAAAAATAAAATAAAATCATTCATTTTCCTGCCCAACCCCCCCTTATCAGGCTGTTGGGTAGGTGAAAATTACCTGGCGGCAGAGGTCTGGAGTAATGACATTTCATAAGGCATTGGCTCCTTAATTAGGTGGAATTAAAAGCTGATTTAGGGAATCATCACCTAAAGAGGCAGCAGCAGAAGGCATTGACACCTGCATGTGTGATAAGAAACGATCCCTCCCTAAGCTCCTGGTAGAGAGGAGGTCAGAGAGCACCTTAGTGATTGCCTTACTCCAGGTGTGAATACAGGTGTTTCAACAGCAGGCGAAAAAACAGAGAGAAATGGCAAAAAACGATTGTGTTTGTGGACACTGGTGATATTTTCAGGAACAGAAAGATAAGTCAAAATTTACCAATTCTGCTGGTAAACAGGAGACCATATGGCAGTTGTGTCTATTGCTCCAGGGCAGTGCAGGGTCTGATGGTCAAGGCTCTCACCTCCTCTCCTGAGTAAGGCACAGAAAAAGGGAGCCTGTTAATTTACTTTAGAGGTTGTAGTGTAAAATGAAGGTAGAAATCCAAGCCTTTAGGCCAAAGTTTTTAATCTGCAGGTTCAATTTCAATTGTTGCTTAAACTGTCCACTGAAATAGTGTTACGTGAGTAATTAGCAAATTAATAGCTCACCATGTTGTGCAGAAATGTCAGCCCCTAGAAATGTCATTGCTATTTCTCTACTAGCTTAACTTTTCATTTTTAGATGAATAATTTTGTCTCCACTGAGAATGTGCTGTCTTGCTGCTGAATAATAGAACAATATTTATAGGAAGGCTGGAATTTCAGCATTTTAAAGACAGCTTAATTGACATTAATTGCCACTTCACGTACATAAATACATTTTTTTGCTAAGGTGATGTTCTTCAGCCTGCTGGAGGCAGGAGAGAGGTTTGTACTCATCGCCTACTGCCAGAGCTCTCAGATGAAACAGAAGATCCTGGAGGTTTTGATGTTTCAGCCATCCTCGGGATATGAAGCACCTGGAGACGTAACCAGCACCTTGAGCACAGTCCTGCTATCGCCCGTTTATCCGAGAGCTCCCGTCCCACACGACACGTTCCCCGGGGTGACAAAGGTCCACTCGTTTCTTACACACTGGCAAGATTTTTTATTTTTTTTTCCCCTTCAGCCATTCTCAGATAGCCCCTTTAAAAATAACGATCGGGACACGGGAGCACAGGTCTGGTGGCATCCGTGAGTAATGCAGCACTTAGTGCTCTAAGTGCCCCTGCGCGGCCAGTCAGGCGGCGCTGGTGATGTATATGTCGCCGTTCCTGCTGCTCCCGTGGAAGTAATTAGATCACCCAAAGGGCACGTCACTGGGCGTGCTGGCTGCGCCACTTCAAGAAGTAACAAGACATTTTATTTTCCTTCAGGCCATCGTAATGTACGTTACGGTTGGTACTTCTCTGTTACATGCTGCGCTCTGGGGTGAAAAAGCTCTGGTTTGCTGTAGGAACCCAGTTGTGGAGCTGGAATGAACTGGTGAGGGATGAGAGCGTGGATCGTGTCTTCAGTTTCTGTAGACACCTGCTTTAACCCCCTTGCCGAAGGCAAACTGGAATCTGGTAACTCAGCAAGGAACTCAGCTCTGTCGCAAAGTGCGCAGCGTTACAAGAAAGCAGAACACTGTGTTGCATGGCATTTTAAAAAATGCAAAATGAGGGGTGATTTTCCATCCTGGTACCTGCCGTATAAAATTAGTTACCCCCCCAGTTAGCATGCAGTTTTGTTTGACTGCATAATTAGATAATGGCTATTTTGTCTTGTTAGAGCAAGTGCAATAAATTGATCACATTATTTTTATAATACTTTGCTTTCTTAAAAGTAACTGAAAAGCTGGGACCAGAAAACCACCATCAATACCCATATTTACCTAATTTAAAGTTTCACAGAAACTTTTCAGGAGCGGAAATGTGTATTAAGATGACTTTTTGATGGTGGTGGAAGTAAAACTGGAGTTTTCTTCTGTGTGGTTTTTTTACGCTAAACCCCTTCGTTATGTACTCTCCTGTAAGAAGTATTTGAAGGTTACTATGAGATAACCACAAATGGCTGGTAACTCCTTTTTCAGTGGTTTTATCCTAATTAAAATCCAGAATGTTGTTTACTACATAATATTTATTTAATCGAGGTATGCAAACCCCAAGTAACAATTTACTTTTATGGTTTCAGCAGTTCAGCTTAGCTTCAGGTTGATCACAGAAGAGCTACCAAGTAAACAGTTCATCTGTGCACCACAGATTATTTTTTTTTCCCCGGTGGGAATTTTTCCTGGTGGATTAACTCTTTCAACAGCGACTTTGACATCGTTGTAATTACACCTCATATATAACCTATCACATCAGTAGGAGGAAAAAATTAAGAGAAACAGCCATTAATTTTGTTCATTCAAATTGTGTTTGCTCGCAAGAAGACAGGCTATTATTTCTTCTTACAAAAGCCATAATGAGAAATTTTCTGAGCTGATTGTTCGGATCAAGCAAAGGGCAATGTGCATTTGATTAAAGTCCACCTGAAGCCTTGAGCCCAGGCGTATCGAATGGGAAAGCAAACTTGGACGAAATTCTAGAACAGTTAGGTAGACCGTGGGCCAATGTCAGCTGGAATTTTTTTATTGGGGAAAAAAAAAAAAAAGCAGGGCTAGATTGGCTGGAAAGATTAAAGATAAGTGAGGAAAAAAACCTCCTGAACCCAGGAAGATCTATTGTGAGGACTTCATACCTTGAATAGCACTTTTGGTAAGAGCCAGATAAAATCTTTTCTTGCCTAGGGTAAATGCCACTTAGTTTTTATAAGTTCATTTTATATTCACTTTTCAGAGATTATTTCCCTCCTGAATTGTTAGTACCTCTGTTTCCCCACACACAGCACCAGGAAAATAACAAGTAATACGAAATTTTACCAGTCAGTCTGGTGCCCCTTACCTGATTATATCCATGGTCTCCGCAGGTAGACATGCCATTCCACAGGATCCGATCAATCAGGTAGCAGCAGCAGTCTGTGAGCTCTGCAGTGTGTTAATAAATCCCATTTTTCCAGTGAGCTTTGTGTGAACTCATGTTGAAGTCACTTGGAGTTTGGTGAGATGATCAATGGCAGGATTGGGCTCAAAAACCTAATGAAAAAGGAGAAAAAAATATTGAGAAAAAAATATTCTGCCACTCCAAGAATCATTGCCATGGGGAATATGAGAAACTTTTTATTTGTGTCGTATGACTTGCCGTACGAAGTAAATTATTTAAGTATCAACAGCAGGGTTTTGCTGATACTGGAGAAGTTAGGGAGAATAAAACTAATGTGACATACATCAATCCCAGATGTTTACTGCCACTTACATTTGCAAAGAAAGAGGCAAAATATTTCCCGTCGCAGTGCACTGGGAAGAACTGCTCACCCCCGTCGTGTTACTGCCCTTTGTCTGTCAAAGATGTTCTCAAGTGGGTTTTTTTCCCTCAGGAAGAAGCTATACACAGAAGTTGAGGGAAAGTGTGAATAAAAAAAAGGATAGCTCTTCAATCCTAGCTTAGCCAGCGCGCGTGAGGTCTTGCCGTGCTGCAGTTGTGCCCTTGCTTGGTGTTATCCTACCTGCTCATTGAACGGGGCTGTTGGGTGAGATCTGGGAAAAAATTGGTACAACTTCAACACTAGGATAACGAGCACCATTAGCCATCCCAGAACCCTCTTATTTCATTTACTTTACTATCTTTACTTTGTCTTATCTACCCAATAAAGTCTATAAAAATTAACCAATCTCATGATAAAAAACGCCCAGTTTGGGCTCGGTACCTTGAAAGGACTTGGATTTGCCATTCAGTGCGGAACATATGGGTCAGTAGAAGAAGTAACTATTGCAACTTCTGCTTCACCAGAGAGCACTCTGGATAATTTTTGAGCTGATTCTAGTATGTGCAGCCTACACGCTGGATGTGCATTGGAGCTCTGGTGGTGGGACAGGGTTTTGTGAGGATGCATGTGAGCCTCATTAGAGGTAGATCACAAAAACCACCGTATTTTCTCTAACAACACCTGTTATTAGATGATGTAGTGTTACAAAGGCTCAACACCGAGCTACTGTGTTTAAAAAGGAGCGATGGAAACGCTTCCTCTGAGGTACTCTGGTCGCAAAAAGAGGTCAGCTAAGAGGACTTGCTTGGTGGTCTTGGTTACACATGGTACATCTTGTTTTCTGGCTGGTCTGTGTCCTGGTGGAGAAGTATTTTCTTTTCAACTTGGCCTGCCTGTGACCATGATATTTTGCTTGTGTTTAAATGAAGGTGAAAATCACGGTTTCATATTTGTGAAGCCAACTGGATTCTTCCAATACTTCCAGCTATTTCAGCATAAGCAATTTTGTGTGCATGAAAGGAAGTATTGGAATTATTAATTAAAAAATTGAAAATGTCAGATTGCCTGAAAATGTCTCTGTCCTGATAACTGAAAAAGAGGAAAGACACAAAGTGCTGTGTCTAATTCTGATTTCAACACAGGGCTTTGTCTCAAAGCTGTTACAGAATTGTTACTAACTTGGATATTTCCTCGTACACTAAAGAAAAGATGACAATATATATCTGTGACTGCATCACCTTTAATTTCTACCCTATGATTTTAGTCATTAGTACTCATTGGTCTATTCCTTTCCCAGGGATTTTTTGCAGAGGACAGTTAGTATATGAGAAGTGTTGACTGGTTTTGTAGCTTGATATTTGAAATACTTTCCAAAGCAGCTTTACTTGGATGCACTGGATCATGTAGTATGTTTTATTCTCTGGTTAGGTGTCTGCTGCCATGGCCAGTGAAATCAAAGCAGTTCTATTGATCTGACAGGCTTTATTATTAGGATGAGGTTATTATCAAGAGGTAGATGAGTGAAAAAAATTAATAATTATTTTTGCATAAACATGATTATAAATTTAAAATTCATGTCCTAATAATATTCTATTCATATTCTGGGATATTAATTTTAAATTTGGTGCTTCGGTGATTAATCTTTCCTTAAATCTGCTAGAATATTGAAACCCAGGGAATACAAAGGGCCAAGACTGGAGCCAAAAGAAACTCTTTAACAATCTGGATATTTATAAAATGGTTACTGTGCTGGGACTTACTTAGCACTAGGTTTTATTCTTCCTAAGTTTTTGTTTTGCCTTGTTTTTAAACTTGTTGGTTGATTTGTAAGTGAAGGCTATGGGAGTTTTCCCATTAACTTCATTCAACTATGAAACACGCACCACGTGTCGTTACATACATCAACCCATCAGTTTAGTCTTAGTCTCTTATTTTTTTGAATTAAACAAAGTAATAACTCTGCAGGGCAGCTGATCATCTTATTATTTTCCATAAATCTACATTACTGTCACACACAAGAACTGCCTCTCTGCCAGAGAAGAGATTCAATTAAAAGGCTGCCAGAACAAATGTACCTGCCCTGCATCCCAGTCAGACACATTTGGTTCCAGCAAAACACAAGAGCAGCTCCCTCTGCTTGAAATGTCTTGCTACCATTTTCACAGAGTTTTCTTGAGGGATCAACAGCTGAAGTGTCTTTTTACTGTCCTGCTGGATCATAGCTCACTTTTTCTCTCTCTAGACAGGGATCTTATCGTCACAGAATAGAGCTTTTAACTACAGATGATAATGGAGCTTTTGCTTTGCCAACTTCTTACTAGAAAGTATCTAATTGTGTTACCTCGTTTAGTGTAGAAGCTTGCTAGTCCTTCATGGGATCATGGTAAAAGATCACAATAATCCAAAAAAAGTATAAACAGAAAGTTACTTTTTTCAGGAGCCACCTCTAAACAGGGAGGATTTGTTCGGGTGCCCCATGCCTCCAACAAGGGTCCATTTCTCACGTGGTTCTGTGATCTTGGAAAGAAAACCAAACAAAGAGAAATCTAAATCAGAATTTCTCCTTAAGCATTGTCTGTATTAGTGATGAGGGGATTATGTTTTGAGGGTCTTGTACATTGTAATTAGTTACTGGCAGTATAATAAAACTGTATTGAAGCCACTTCTTTAACGGCTTGTATTTGAAAAGAATTTCAACTTTTTATTTAGTTATGTATATGAGAGCTAAGGTTTTGCACCTTAAGTCAAAATGTAGAAGACTGATCCAGGATCTGAATTTTTTTAATTACTTCTGCTTGTTAGTAAGTTGGCTCTGCCACAGTTACAGACCTCAGTCACCTCTTTCAGTAGCCTTTTGTTTCTTATGTGCAATAGCTGAGGGTAGCATAAATGCCTATCGGAATCTCACACGTAGTATATCACTTTGCTGTATTTAGTAGGCTTTTCAATATTTAAATCAATCTTGTTTGCTGACAGCAGCAAAAAAAAAGTCATCTGCTTTCTCCACACTAAGACATCTCCTACTTTTTGATTCTGTACCTCTTATTATTATTCCATTATTAGTTGTTCTGGTGTTAATTTATTATTAATTCACATTTGCTCATTTTTAAAGTTGCTGGTGATGTAGTTTAGTTTCCGTCTGATACAGTTGTGTGTACTTACTGTACTTCCCTGACTTTCAATGGATTTTCTGGGAGGGAGCCATCACCTTTCTCCTGTGTGCTGGAAGGTGTAGTTGGTGGGGAAATCCGTCGCATGCTGCTGTACCCTCCAGGTCATCAAGTAAAGCTGCTGTTTAATAAGAAAATCGGCCTTTGCAGATTCATAGCAGATGTGTGTCAGTGCGGAGCTCATTCTGCACATTATTGGTGCAAGTGTCTGAGTACAAAAAACTGTGCTCGGGTTGGTGGTGGTTGCATTACTGAAATATAGAGAAAAACTGCAGGTAGGTCAAAAAAAAAACCCAAAATGAAAATCAACTTGCATCAGATGTGTTTGGAATGAGGGCATTTAAAGGGAAAGCGTTCTGTAATGTCCTAACTTAAGTAAAACTTCAGGAAATCCTCCTGCAGCAACGCGCGTCAGCCTGCACCAGACTTTAACGTGAAGAGATGCCAGCAACTGCAACATCACCCGTGCGGCGTGAGAGGCAATTGAAGGCTAAGCCCACAAATGGATGGCCTTTGCGTGTGAGCTTCCCTTCCCGGGGTACCTTGGGGTATGATGACCCCAAGAAGTATCCCAGCCTCTTCCCTGAAAGACTCTGCCCTCTTCGGAGTAATTCAGCACGGGCGGCTTGGGGAGGTGTACAGACCCTTCTGTCCCCCTGGCCTCCCTAACGCGCCGCCGCGATTTCCTACGCGTGGTGCGTGTGCGCGGTGGAAGAACGATTTTGCACTCATCAGAATGCGGTACCTGAGGAAGCCTTTCAGAGGTGGGGTTTCTAGCAGCGAAGGCAGCTTCAAGCCTTCTGGAAAGCCTGTGGACACAGCAGGTATTTTACAGTGTTTGCCAGCTATCTCATCTCCAAAGCTACAGCAGAATTAGAGACACAGTTTGGGGAAAAATCAGCTTGGTCCCGACAAGCCAATTTAAAATAATTTTAAGGGTAAAAAGCAGCAAAGAGCCTGTGTTGATTCTGCTATAAAAGGCATATATGTCATACCTGCCACGGGCTCTGCTAAGTTTTCATTTCTCTGAACTTCTGGAAGTAGTTTGTTATTACAGATACGGTAAAAGAGCAGAAAAGCTCAAGCAATCTGTAGATATTTTTGTCCCAACAAATGATTAACTATACAAGGATTTCTTTGATGACATGAAAGGTTTATTTAAAACTGCTTTGTCCTTTGGTGGCTCCTCTAAAGAAAACGATACAGCTAGAGGTACTACTGCCTTCGAAGTCGTGGGTTTTGCTTCCTGTAGGGCCGTCACGGGGTGTGGGCGTGAAGCTGTAGTGTGAGCGTGTGGTTTCCTGGAACACGGTGTATGTGCTGGACCTCAGCTACAGGTAAATCAGAGGGGATGTCAGCAACCGAGTTGTAGTCCAGGAGTAAGCACTCCAGGTTCTCGACTGTTTTTTGCACCTTCCTAAAATAATACAGAAAACTATTATTTCAATATTGTTTCAGAGTAACAGGACACGACAAACCTGCAGAGTAATACGCTAGGGTCCGTTTGGAGGATGATCCCCTTTACCCCGCTCTCTCCAAGCAGATTGTGGAAAACAAGATTTCTGCTTGAGCTTTGCCTCCATCTGAAATCTTCTCTCCTGCTCTGGGGTTTCTCCGCCAGCGAGCTGCGACTCTGCCAACTGTTAGAGAAACAAAAGCTCTTTCCAGTTCACTTCACCCAGAAATAGCCTGCTGTCTGAATTCCTTCCTAGCCCAGCTCTCTGCCCTCTATTTTAACATCCCCCCCTCAATTTTGTGGGGAGGGTCCTAAACCTGGAAGGTATTTTTTTGCTGCACGTCTGGCCTCGAGCACCCTGCGGGCTGGGCTGCAGGATGCTGTGCCACGACCTCCTTTCAAGGCACAGGGCACAGAGGATGCTGCAGAGAGGGGTCAGAGCACTTCATGGCAAGAAGATCCAAGGGAAATGCAACTTCATACACCCTCAAAGACAAAATCTTGCAAAAGCTATCAAGGAAACGGATATGTAATATCTCAATTCTATTTTAAAGCTGCCAGACAATAAAATAACACTGAATCCCTGGCCTGATAATCACATTGCAGCCAGAAAGAGACAGAGGAGAAAGACTTTCATGTCTCAGGAAAAAGTCTGATTGTGCAGGTTGTACGCTGACATCCTGAAATCCTCAAAGAGCAGCCAGTAGACACTAGAGGGCAAAATGTTAGATCGCCCGTTTAGTTTACAGATAGCTGGCTTTAAAACAAATAGTTATATGAAATTTTACACGTGGGTCTATGCACAGTACACTGTGCTGCCAGGCTGCCCAGAGTGTGTTCTGCAACAAATAGCTGGTGTGTCTTACCTTGGTCTTGTTGACAGAGCGGGGTGTCTGGTTCTCGTGTCGTTCCTGGGTCTGGCTCACCAAAATAGATGCCAGCATTTTTTTTTGGTCAAGTCCAAATTACTGGTGTAATCAATATTATCTGCTTAAATTAGAGTTTGTGTAGAAGCTAGTGGATTATTGATTGATAGGAAAAATAGATGAATTGCTGAAAGTTACTTGAAAGTTTGAAACAATATTTTAATTCAACCTCCTCGGTTTGAAAGCAGAGCTTTTAGGGGATTTTTAATGCGTTTTCAAATACACTTTTAAATCTTTTCCCATTTAGTTTTAGCAACTAAATATATTAGTTCCACCAGAACAGAATATATCTACCAGATACGCTGAGTCCCTGAGCTCTCCTCCCTCATCCATCGCCGGGAAACTTTGTGCTGGAAACTTGGAGATCACGTATGACACTATTCCAGCTACCTACATCAAAATTTCTTGATTGCTTTACAGACTTGGCTTACTTTGCAAATCCTGCAAGTACGTTTCAATCAAGCTTGAATTTGACTTAAAAATAAAAATATTTCATCCAAGAAATTGGATTTTTCAATTTATTATAACTTTAAAAAAGATTCAAGCTAGTGTGGATGACCCAATATAGTATGACTATGATGTTTTAAAAATCATCAAAGCAATTCTTTCTTATCGTGTGAATTTGCTTGCGAGTTTGACCTTACTTGCTACATTTTCTACATGTACTGCAGTGCTATAACCACATGATTTCCAGTAATCTTTCATGGCTGTAGCTCTGCTTAGAAAGTCATGTGGCTAATAGCATTTCAGTGATGTCACTTTTCTTTATACCAATTTAATCTGAAAATTAAATACTTGGAAATTGCAGGGAAATTGAGAGGGAAGCAGCAGCTCTTTTTTTCTTGTGAAAATGATTTAAGATTTTTATGTACATCTCACAAGCCTCTTAAAAGTTGCAGTAGGCAGAATGGCTTTCCTCTTTTCATCTGTGAAATTCAGGAAAGTGTAAATGATAGTTTTTATTTGTGTAACCTTAGCATTGTTATAAGGAAACGATTACTGTTTGTGCTGTACACGTTACCACTCTGGCATTTCCGAGACTCATAAATCACAATGAAGCTTTTCTCACATTCAAGTGAGACTCAGAAGAACAGATGACCGAACTTATTAAGACTGTGAATCAAGTTAGAAGGGGCTGTGGTTTCCCTAACAGACACGGGAGTGGTTTCTGAGGTTTCTAGGAAATCTTACTAATTGATCAAAGCTCCGAAAACAAAGTAGGAAAAAAATATATCTAATCCCTTCTTTTTTCTTTGTGTTGTGGGGTTTTGTTTTTTTTCTTCAAGGTTTTGGACTCTTTGTCCTGAAATTATTCTTCTTATGCTGCAATTGTTGTGTCGGAACCAACACTGGGTGAAAGGCCTCCACTCATCAAGGATCTTGCTTTTCAAAGCCATAATAAGGAATAGTAAGGAGCATGGCATCAGAAATTCAGATTGCCACAGCCTTGATCATCTCCTCAGATACTCTTCTCTTTTCCTGCATGTTTCTGGCACCAAGATACAAAAACCGCCAGTCTTCTACTATAAAAGTCAGGTGCAAAGTACAGTGATAAGTGCTGAATTTCATGAATTAGGAAGCTTAAAACCATGAGCTCTAGCAAACAATCTACTCTCCGTACAGTATTTGATACTTGCCGTTTTTACTTAATGCATGGTTTTGGTCTTCTAAATGGTTTTAAGTGTTATAATTACAACTCTGCTGAGTGCATCGTGCTTAAGGCCACAGCCCTTGAGCCGTGGTACCTATGAACCTGGTGTTCGCAGAGGCTTTGACCCCATTAGCTGGGCAAACCTGAGTGCATTTGAGTCACGGCCGTGCTTTGGGGAAATCTTCATCTTAGTCCAGTGTAATTAAGGAAATCCAGGCCACAGTGGTTCAATGCAGAGTGGTTTATGCTCACTCAAGTAGCATTATAGGGGACTGTTGAAGAGGTATATTAAAATCTCCAGGACTGTAATCTGTACTTTGATTGCCAAGCAAAACACTGAGACAGTTATTTGTGAATGTCGTGTTTTTCCTCTTATAAAGACTGTATTGTCAGNTAGAATAGAATAGAATAGAATCATTAAGGTTGGAAGAGACCTCAAGGATCATCCAGTCCAACCGTCCCACCACCACCTATTACCCACTAAACCATGTCCTTCAGTACCACATCTAACCTGTCCTTAAATACCCCCAGGGACGGTGACTCCATATAAAGACTGTATTGTCAAACAGGATAATTTACACTCCTGCAACACCAAGTTCTGTAAATACAGTTAGTATAGAACATCTTTTTAATACAGCAAACCCTTCTATACTGCGTTTTCTTGGCAGTATAGCTGGTGCTGCAGGGAGCGGCGACTCTGCGATGTGAACGGGCGGCCTGTGCATCGTGACCAGGAGCACACGCTGGTCACACAGTCTGCATCACGAGCTGGAGTTTGACTCTTTGCATCTTTGTGCAGCAAGAGAGGAGTGAAATGTTGCGTCATGGGCATGTCTCAAAGGGCAGAATTGAAATTCCCACTAGAACAAGGTCCGAATGATAAAAGCGACATGAAAGAGGGTCTTTTTAGAAGGATGTCGTTGAAAAGCTTGGGCTTTAGAAGGAAAAGATGTCTCAGGGAGTTGGTAATGGGATACGGATTAAATTTCCTATAGGTCACTGTCTCTATTCCTGTATAGATGGGTATAGTAGTAGCTGAACATCATAACTGGCTAATAGCTGAGTTAGGCAGGCGATGTGAATGTACTGACTGTTTCAGTCTATTTTCTTGCGTGATTATTCACGTCTCAGAAATGCCGCCTTGACTCTGAGTAACTGCTGTCCCCGTTAGCACTGTAAACAAGGAGGTCAAGGACCGAACTGGAACAAAGGCTGGGCTATTGCCTCCTTTCAGGCTGCACTGAGACTGGAAGCTCACAGGGAAGACACAGTCACTTTGTAGTGAGATTTCCATCTGCAAGAGACTCTTCTTAAAGGGCTAAAACGTTTAGTTATATTTATATCCTGACATAAGGACTGATTAGAAATTAAAATAATGCCATGGATCGTTTAAAAAAGAGTGTTTCGAGCTCACGCCGATAGAGCAATGGAGGTAAATTTATACCTAAGACAGAAAAACTGCAGTTTTATTTTGAGGATGGTTTTCTGCCTCAGTCTTGTGAGTAAACTTTAAAAATTTGTAATTGCATTTACATTTCTAATTTTATACATTTCTAATCCCAGACATTTCTAATCCCATGTGTTTCGATCAACATTATGCACTGAAATACGTTTAATCCCACTCTGTCCTCCCCACACAGAATCTCTGCTTCAGGGCCCAGTGTGGCTCTGATGGAAAATTGACCGACGCTTTTTTTAAATGAGAACAACAAAAGACCACCATGAACCTTCCAGTCTCTAAGTCTGTATTTTATCAGAACACAAATCTAATAATCTAGAAAAAGGCAAACTCTGGCTTGCTGGATGACAAATGGCATGTTCAAATTTTTAAAAAAAAATAAATGGGAGGAAACACCATCCCATTTATTTCCAGCCTAGTGATGTTCATAGCCCTATGGGTTGGTCCAACAGCACGTAGTGAGCAAAAAGAATGAGTGAGAAGTAATGAGCACCTCCTTTCCGCCCCCCAGTTGTACCCTATTACTGAAACACAGAGCAAACGCTGCTTATCCACTCAGCTCTGAGCAGGCAAATTAAATGCTTCTACCATCCGTCCTCAATGGTAATATTATTTATCTCACAGGGATGCCGATGAAGACATCAAATGCTGCAAAGGGCAATTAGGTCGTTGGAAAGGACCCGAGTGCTGCACAGCCCAGCAGGGCGGTAGCAAAGCACCCCACCATCATTTAGTATCCGCGGTCCCAGGGAAGTGCTTGCCGTCCTTATCGATTGCCCGAGGAGAGTTAAGTGCTGGAAATGGAGTCGGCGGCGCTCCCGCCTGCAGCGAGGGGCCGCGTTGCTCTCTTGGCCGAGGAATAAATTGGTACGTGAAGGCAAAGGTGTCAGCAGGACCCTGCCACTTTGTGGATGTTGCACAGTTAAACAGGGCTCGGGAACGGAGTGCAGGGATCCCCACCTTACTCAGCAATAAACTCCATGATCACAATTAGCATTTTGTCATCTTTATTGCAGATAGCACTTTTCTTTGCTGTCATCTCTGTAGGTTCCAGGTGTACTCTGGAAAAGCCTGTCAGGTCTGCCTCTGGAGACAAGAATGCCCATTTTTTTAACACAGGTAGCTATTTCTAATTGTTTCTGTACCTGCACAGCTGTAGATATTTTGGACAGTTTTGTAAGAGAAATAAAACATGCTTTTAGGATTAGTTTGGACCTGTTTGTGGACCTCATTCACAAGTGATGTGGTGATGGATGAAGCCAAAGGGGATGTGGGACAGTGGAGATCTTGCTGGATAGTGACATGACCACATAATCTCTTTTATTAATTAATCAAACTCCATTTTAAGGTGATTGGGTTTGTGGTGTACTTTTGTCTCTGCTGTCCTTCCTGGGAGGCTGTCCAAGAATATGGTGCCTTATCAGGAGGAGCTGTCGTCTTCTTAACCTTCGCTATTCCTAGACAGAATAAATAGTAACTTACTCCTTGGCAATGTCATCCTTGAACACTTCTTTCCTCCCGATGTCTACTCCTTTTTCTCCCAATCTCACCCAACCTTACCTCAGTGTTTAAAGATATATGACCTAATTCTGATTTTTTGGGTTCAGGGTAATTAGTAATATATTGGACCTATGTTTTATTTTAAAGGAAACCTCAGGTAAGAAGTGTGATATCAACATAAAGTCTAATTTTTATGTCAGAGTTATTTTGGAGTGATTCAGTATATGTGTCTGCAATGTGACTAGAAGGTTGATAAAGTAATTACCGTTTTTATGAATCTTGGAGTTATTATTCCCTTAGTACAAGCCCTTGTAACTTCTCAGCTTCAGGGGGAACATTCATCACAATTTTTTTTTTTTTATGGTGACATGATATGAAAATGGCTTATGCAAGAAAATTCAGCTTACATGTTCTAATAACAGCTTTCAATTTGTTCTTCCCATCAGCACCATTAATATGCAAATACAATACAAAATTATGATGTCACATTATAGACCTATTCACCATGTTCTACTTTGCATATGGTATTTGCTATTCTTCTCGAAAAATACAAAGTATATGGAAAAAAAATAATGGTGACCCTAATCACTGCTCACCATAACCATGACAAAAGAAGAGTAGAAAAGGAAAAGTGAATACTGGAAAAAAGAATTAGACTTCTGGGTCGGCCACTGGCAGGCATCCTTTTGGAGAGCTGAAATGTGTCAGTAATGTCCTTGGAAAGCACCAGTTTGTTTTATAATGGGTTTCTCTAACTTGAGTCAGAAGATCATATTGACACTCAGATTTGTGATTTTGTCTGATTCGCTCTCGTACTGTGTTGCAATATATTTACATAACATCACTTTAAAAAATAATATTCCTGTTTGGCTGCACCAGTAATGCATAAATAGGCTGTTAGGGTATTTGTATTTATTTGTAAACTTAACTTCTCAATAGGTATGAAATTTTTAAAGTCTTCAGCTAAGCACTAATTTAGTATCCATCTTCGATCAATTAAAAGAAATTTCACGAAGCCTGTACAGGGTATGCACCGAATGAGTGCAGCCGGCACAGAATTAGCGTGTGTAAACCACCAGAAAACTAGAAAAAGAAGAAAACAGTGTTTGCAACTGCTAATTTGAGATGTCCATCCCTGGTGTCTATGAATCCGCAGACTGTGGTGTAAAAATACTTCTGTGGAAATATCAATAAGCAATAAGAAAACGTGATGTAAAAAATACTGGAAAACCAATCTTTATCCACGGGTTCTAGCAACCTGCTGCTTTTTAAATTCTCAGAACCGCGATACCCCATCCAGGTGAGGTGTAACTGACCCCTTACTTAACAATTATTTTCTTGGGATAAGAAGAGCAATGCAAGAAAGGCAGAGCATTAGGTAATAATACAGGGAAGTTACGTGAACTTAGACTCAATTTTATTTTAAAACCATCTATTAGTATCATTTCCAGTTCTGTTTGTTTTGTTCTTTAACAGCCTGAACACATCTATCATTTTCTTCTAAGCTTCATCTGATGGCAGTGATAATAACTTTATAAACTCCATCACTGGATCCTCCCTGCAAGACCTAGACACTAATCTCACTAATGTGAGATTTATGAAGTATTTAAGTGCTAGGTCTAGAACTGAGACCCAACAACCACCCTTCGTCTGCTGATTTTTACCCAGACATCTCCAAGATCTGCAGAAGCTCCTTGATCTTCTGGAAAGAGATGTCTGGCTCAAAGTGGTTGCAAGCCTCCCCCAGAATTGTAAACCATGTGGGTACTGGGACCACACCATTATGAACCAGACGGGTACTATGATCATGCCAGCTACTTGTTTATGCTCTCATTCTCCTTCTGGGAAGCCCTGGGGTCTGCTCCTGGCTGAGGCGAGGGAGCAGGACGGGGAGGCACTGCATGTTCTGAGCAAAACACTGCCAAAAGCAGTGATTTCTTCTCACAGTCCCATAATCTAGCAACATGTACCATTGCAATAAAGAAAGCTAGGGTTTTTTTTAATTATTATTTCATGTGTATTTATATTTGTTTTTAAGAGACCATAGGTAAAGTTACATAGCATCCTGCAGGAATTTAAATTTTTTTGAGATGGTGGAAGTTCAGGGCAGGTGTGATTAATGAGAAGGGTTGGGATCAGCTGTGATCAATGAGTTGACTCCTCCTTGGACTTGGTGGGAAACACCTGGAGCCTGTAAAGGTTCAGGAGGAAGGGATGGAAAAAGAAAAGCAGCAGCTTTTATGGTGCTGTAAGAGAAAGCAGCTTCTGGGATTTAATGTCGGAAGAATAAATAATTGGAGGTACAGAGCTGTATGGAATGAACAGGGTGAGTGGTAGATACCTAACGATGTTTAGATAAAAATATACAGTTTTGTGGGTGAAAGGAGGGAGCTATCTTAGCTATGGGTGGCTTAGGGTCTGGAAAAAGTGGTGTTTTCTCTGTTTAGTGAGGGTAGTAAGGATCTGGGATGTCGAGTGGGAAAGGACACTTCCTTACAGAAGGCTTGAGGTGGTGATTGTGCTGAAGGAGTAGCAATTTCTGTGCAGGTCAGGAAGGTAAGGCAGGGGATATTGTCTGTGGGGTGGGCTTCCAGCATGCATGCCCTAGGACCAAAAACCAAGGGGGCTCCAGTGATCTCGGGTGTGAGAGCTGTTCTGCTGAGAATTTAATGTGCTCATACTGCCTGTGTTGTAAATTATTCTTGAAAATGGTCTCAGGTTGAACTTGGGAGAAGAGTAAAGATTATTTTCAGTGTTCAAGAAAAGTAACTTCTTGTTCAGGTCCATTGGTAGGAGAAATTTGCTGTTTGCTTGCTCAAGGTCTGAGGGAGAGAAAATGGGTTTGAGGAGTGAGATGGGCTGGAGGTACAAAGGAGTGGTTTATTTTTATGGAAGACCTGTGCACCAAGTTTAAATATGGAACAGAGAAGTGTTCAAATTGTGCATTATTAGCCATCGTGGAATCGCGACTTCTGAGTCAGAAGCAGCAGCACAACAGCACTGTAAGAGCTGCAGACACCAGGTATGCAAAAGGGAAAAGAAAAACCTGCCCTGGTGTCACTGGGGAGACTTGGACTAGAGCTGGTGTTGACCCTGGCTTATGTTAGTGGCTTACAAAGCCTTGTAGAGCTGATTAGGTTTGCAACCTCAGAAATGCTTCTTGATAGTTTCTTTGAAGTCCGCTAGTAAAGCACGGTGGATTTTGTATGACATGGAACTGGCTCCGAAGTTTAGTTGTGTATTGATAAGGCTGCTTACAAAAAAAAATAAAATGCTGGTTTTCTGTCGTTTGGAGCAAACTGTGTCAAACATACAGAACTCTTAGAGCAACTTGGATTGAAAAAAACCCCTGTACGTTGTTCCGCTATGTCAGAGCGCTTTTGCCAAGCCAGGCTGTATCCCTGGTCAAAGCAGAGGCGAATCATTTACGTTCTTGGATATAAATGGATAGAGAAATGGGATTGACTGTCTACTTGAAAGTGATTTGTGTGTCTGGGTTGTATCAATTTTCTGTTTCCTGAGGCTTGGTGCAGCCGCTTTGAAAAGCAAAGATAGTGTATTTCCTAGCTTCAGGCAGCGTGCTGCATCCTTGCACCTACGTAATAACTATACAAATTTCCAGCAGAGATCTCGGTCGTTTTTCTGTTTATTTTGGAGAAGAGGGAAAGGTGGAAGGCAAAGAGGATGCTGAAATAGCATCATTTGGTCAATGTGGAATGTACATGGGGTCTGGTCCTGAATTTGGATAGGTAAATGAAATCATGTTGACTCCCATGGCTGAATATTTCAGTTGATGGGTGAGCCACTTTCCTTTCCCTGTATCTCTGTATATATCTCTGCATACTGAGTCTAGCTGTTGCATAGTATTTTTTTTTTTTTTTCCCAAGGTCAAAATTAAATTTGCCTCAGCTACTTCATTATATTAAAATAAATGTTTCTGACAATGTCAGCAAAAAATATCAGTCTAATCAGCATCATAGCGTGGATCCCTTCTTAATATCAATGGAGATGCACTGTCTGTTGTTCGAGGCTGACTGGCAGCCGCAGCGCTACTGTGCAATTTCAGATCCCAGGGTTACGTCTGGGGATGGTGTAGTGTTCCCTCGAGTCCCAGAACAATCGACGTTGCTGCTCTCTTTCCTACTGGTGCTATTCAGCGCTGAGCTTTGTAGGCTGGGGCTAATCAAAAATGTGTTTGCCCAAGGGAGAAGATGAGTTTTTCATCAAGCCCAACTTCTTTCAAAAGAAGTTCATCTGATTGAGATATATATGTGTGTGTGTGTGTGTATATATATAATTTGAAATAGATGTAATGGGGGAATTCCATCACCAAAATGCCTGATAACTTCTAAGACATTTAAATTTTATGCAAAGAAACATCCTTCAAATGTAGTCATATCTGTCTTTGTTTGAAAAACGGAAGTTTATCAAACTCTCACAACCTAGTTTTCAGTAAATGGAAACATTATTTTGGAGAAAAAAAAAATCCAACCTTTTCCATCGAATTTAATTTGAAGTAACTTGATTTTTTGGGCCACTTCTGACCTTACTTATCTGTCAGAATTAATATGAGTGATGTACCCAAGAAAGCCAAGTGGAGCATTAAAAGTGAAAAAGGATCGCTCCGGTTTGTGCACCAGAGTTGTTGTAAGGGATGTAATAACCGCCTTGAAGATATCTAGAGATTATTGGGAGTCTCCAAGAGAAGGCCCCTGTCTCTAATTAGCTAAAATCCTGATTACCTGGCCTGTGTCCAGTGACATTTCCAAGCAGGATGATAGCATGATGCGTGTGTACTTCTGTTACGGTAGAAAACTTCAACTAGATTTCCTACCAGCCGTTGCCACATAGCTAGACTGCTAAAACCATTTTTTAAAACTTATTTTCTATTATATGTTTTTAAATATCTGTAAGAAAAGAAACTGAATGGATGAAATGGTCCCAGGGTCGTTATATCAACATAATAGTTTTTCCTTTGTCTCTGCTTCTCTTGGATTTGTTTCGTCCTTGCGCATAGCTCAGGTTTGAGCCTGGTAAGAGCCTATTAGCAAGTGAGAAATATCAAGGTTTCAGATGCAGAATGCTGAGGCTTCAGCTGCAGAGTTAATGTAACAAGTAGCTGGCAATGGGGAGTAATCCGGACCTCCCTGTATATTGGAATTGATGATAATTCCGTGTTTTAAGATGCCATTTCCCAGCTCAAAACCTTTGTCCCTTAGTAGCAGAGTTAATATGAAGCTGCTTTAATGCACCTTGTTTAATTCATTGAGCTTTTCTCCTTTCAGCAGCTGCCAGCATCTTTCACCGCCTGGTCCTTGGGGAACAGAGCGTAGTGCGAGGGACCGTGTTCGCGTTTGCTGATTACAGCAGTCCTGATGTTACTACATCATCTGGACGTTGTCCTGAAGTGTTGCGTGTGGTTCTCCGTGATCATAAGCTGTAGGAGACAGGTCAGCAGCACGCTGCCGTAATGTGCGGGAGATCGTTTGCTTACAAAATCTGTTTCCTGAGGGCTTAATTAGAAAGGGAAGTGACTTTTAGTAAGGAGCTCCACAGAACTGTAGATTCTGTGGTGACTTACCACCAGGTATTTTTAAGTCTAGGGAATTCGTTGGTATTTTCAACTTAAGTTTTCTCTTGTAAGAACTGCCATGATTGCAACACTAAAAAAGTAAAAGAAGACATTATGTGTGTTCTGCATTTATTTTTATTTCATTACAGATAGCTATTGCTAGTGTTTTGCTCATTTTAATGACTGAAAGGACTATTCGAGTATCTCTCTTTTTTTTTACAGAAAGTCTATAAATGTCATGCGCAAGTGATTTGTTCTCTTCCATCTTTAACAAAAGATTATTTTCTTTAGTAATTAATTCTTGTTGGTTTCTCAGGATAGATTTCACAGGCTTAATAAAACTTTTCCATTAGTTTTTCTCCGGGAGGTTTGAGCACCCTCCTGCAAAGATGACAAAGAGGTGTAGTTGGAAAACAAGTTAGACTTACAGGGTAATTGTTGAGTGTTTTTGTTGCTGTTCAGCCATTGTTCAATGCAAAATTGCCTGAGTGCTCTGAGAAGGTTGGAGCCCAGTCCTGACAGATGGTCTATGGTCTGATGGGCTCCTTGGTGCAAATGCTGTCTCTGATCCAGAGAAGCTTCTGTTACCAATTGCATGGTGACATGGTTTCAGAGGAAGAGTGTGGAGTCCCTAGCCAAAAGCCCTGATTTAGTTGTTCCCCTGGGAGATGCAAATTTTGGGTGAAGTGTCTTCCTTAGCTGAGGAGGTTGAGATGTATGTCAGCTGCTTTGACGTACACGCTCTAACCATTTGACTACTATAGAAATGGCCCTGCAGCATGGTTTGAAAGGAAGACAGTAAGGCATTTCTTGTCATTTATCTAACGGATGTCGATACCATCCTTGAGGAGAAGGCTCCGGTCTGTGACTTGTGCGGACAAAGGCACGTACCAATGGATTAAATCACAAGTATATGCTCCAGAAGGCGCAAGACATCAAGCCCACATGGGTAGCCTTTTTCATTAACTTAAATCCTAAATTCTAGGTCAGTCTTTCTACAGTGCGCATCCTTTGGAGCATCAACACTGAAGTTGTTCAGGTTTCCCTGTGTGCTGACCAGGGACCTGCTCGCTGTTTCCGCTGCTCTGGACCCTTATTGTGGCACCTCGATACTTCTGGCAGAGACTGAGAGTGTGTAATGCAGCATCTTCTGATTCTGGGCACAGTGTTGCTACCGATTCATTGTGGTTTTATTTCTCTATGAGAGTGTGAGCAGTGCTGGCCACATGAATCAGAAGTTAATATACTCGACTGAACGTGCGTGTGTGTGCCCTGCTCGCATCCTTGGTTTCATAGATCGTGTAATGAATAATCTATATATTTTTTTCTCCTTTTTTTTCTTTCTTCCACCCTCCCCCCTCCCCCCCTTGTGACTGCTTTCTCTAACATTCAAGTACTGTTAATCATGTTCGTCTTAGTTTGGAAAGCATAAGGCGTTTACTTTTTATCTAGTCTCCCTTTTTAAACTCTTTTTTTTTAAAAAAAAAAACCCTACTAAAATGAAATAAGCTGGTTTGCATTTTCACCTAGCCGTAATGATAAAATGCCGTTCTGTTAATGAGAACAGTGGTGATGTCACAAGCTTGGTACGCATCCACGGTGAGGGACGGATCCCTTTGCTCTAATGCACCTTTATGGATAAACCCACTGGAAACAGGACGCTGCTGTTCTTGCACTGAAAGCTGGCAAGTGTTAATGTCATCTTGAGCAAAGCTTTTTGCTTATTTTATGCTAACCTTATGAAGGTTTTGTAAAAATAACAACTCTGTGGTTCTTTTGTATGTAATTTTGCTAAGGGGAAGATCCGAACCCTTTTGAAGTTGGTGGCAAAATGCCGTTGACTCGTTCAGCCTATAAATCTTCCGTGTATCAACAAGACCATGCAAATAAATAACCTTTTTCCGTGACTTTGAGTAAACCTCGTTACACACACGAGTTTTGCAGAACATTAAAACCCGGCAAAATGCAGCACATGTACTATTTATATGTTGAAGAACTCCAATTTTCTTCAAAGCCAGATCATCTGCAGTATCATACAATTTCTTTCACGTGCCTGCATGCTTTTACTTCCAGGACTTGCCTTAAATGTGTTTAAAAGATAGGAAGGAATTTCTACCAGGAGACAGCATGAAAGATCAAATGTTTTCCCATCTTTATTTTCTTTATCTCTTTAGAAGGCTTGGAAACAGCAGCAGGTAATTTGAGGTCTACATTTTTGAAGAACTTCAGCCTCTAGCTGTTCCCGTTAGCAAACCAAGACTTCAGAAAAATGCGGTCACTTCGTAAGGATGGCTTCTTTGGGGAGAAAAAACCTGTTCATCCTTAGCTTCTGCTTAAATAAAAATTGAAATAACCTAAAAAGAGTAAAAGGAAAAAGGGAATAATATTCAGCAAACATGAAATATATATAATAAGTAGCCCTTCTGGTAGGATTATAAAGAGGGAGGAAAAGATGGGTTTGTCTGGCTTTGCCCTTGTGTGCTCAAGTAATTAACCAGGGGCAGCAGGCTTGGGTCTGGCAAACGAGAGGAAAGGGTGCTAGCAGTACTCATGGGTTTAATCCTGTTCTTGGAGTTCATAAAAGTGCTTTCCTGAGTCTGGTTTGAGAAAACATTACATGATCCCTGTGGTGGCTCATGACAAGTAGCTGCAATCCCAAACAGGTTGCTGGTTGTTTAAAAACAAGACGTGATGTTTGTGTGGGGCAAAAATAGTGAGCGTCTGCTGGATTGTGAAAGCTGAATTTGGAGGAAAGTGAGGTTTTTCACTCTGAATGTGTTCTCACACTGAATTTATCACATGCCACATTCCACCTCTTCATCCTCCCCTTCATCTTTTCTTTCAATGATACTAAACAAAACACCATCAATGTTTCTTGGAACTAAAAATGTTTGCTACCACTCTAGCGTTTTACTTAAACAAGAAGTGTAGTTTAGTTTCCTGAGATGGAGGATGTGTTTCCTTGCATGTGGCTCCTTAAATTTTCCCGTATTATCAAAAAGCTATTAAAAATTAAGGAGGCCTTTTGAAAAGGCAATCGATCTTTTCATAGCTCTATTCCCAAATTCATCCACTTTGCTCAGCCTTGCGTCGATGGCATCTATCGCTGCGTGGTGCGGGTAACCCCGACAGCCTGGCTGCCTTCACAGGGACCTGTCAGACGGTTCTGCAAGTCCCAGGCTGTGTAAACTTGGAAAAGCAGGACAATAAACAGATTTAATTCTGTTTCTGTGTGTTTGAGCTTCATTTGTGTCCTTGTTATTTCTGCCCTGTAAAATGTAGTCAATAAAGACATTAAATTCACTTATATTCACCGCAGATATTAAAACACATAAGTTTAAAGTGGGTGAGAGGAAGAGTAAGTGAAGTTGAACTGATTTCCTTTTCTTTCTGAAGTGGCACCACTCAAAATTTCCAGAAGGCTTAAGGAAGAAGCTAATATTTTAATTGTCTCGTGTTTCTCCAGCCAAGATGAGTAGCACCGTCAGCGCATGAGATGATGCGAAGCTGAAATACATGCAGGAAAACGCAGAGCCAGAAATACAAAGCCCAATCCTGTTCCCTTGAGTGCGTCACTGGCCGTGCGTTGTGGAGATTTAAGGTTAGCTGGTTGTGGTTACGTCATACTGCAGCTGGACTAGATGGTTGTTGTAGGTCCCTTCCATGTCACCTACCTACCCTCAGCTATGATATAAATGTGTGTATATACATAAATATGAGGACTTGCTCAGTATTTCCTAGTGGAAAAACCTTAACTTTTGTGGAAAGGAAACAGATTTATAAGTGGGTCCCTATGCCTGAGTCATCTGCCAGGGTGCTGAGGAATGGGGAACCATCACTGGAGTTGGGTAGCAGCAGAGGAGGTGTCCAGAGGGTTTGAAGCGGTCTGCTGGTTTCACTTGTAACCCTGCTTCTGAATCTGGTGCCTCCATTTCTTACACCGAATGGATCCCCCTTCTAATTAGAATCATAGAATCGTTACGTTTGGAAAAGGCCTCCAAGATCATCTAGTCCAACTGTTCCCCCACCACCTACTACCCACTAAACCATGTCCCTAAGTACCAGATCCAACCTTTCCTTAAACATCCCCAAGGACGGTGACTCCACCACCTCCCCGGGCAACCCGTTGCAGTTACTCGTCTGCTAGCCTGTATGTGTATCACTGCTTGTGTTATAAACCTGAAGGACATCACAAAGGAGTGGGAAGATGTGTTACTCTCAGATTTGTGGGTTTTTTGCTCCTTTAATATGGGTACAAATTCTTCATGTTGAGTCTTCAGTGTACACTGGGAATAAAAAAAAAATAAAAATCCTATTGTAAGGGAAGAAATATTAATGATAGAGAAAGAAAACATCAGAATTTGCTATTTGGTGTTTGCTCCTTAGAGTGTTTTTAAAGTTGTCTGCTGGCAGGGGGTGTTCAGCCCAAACAGATGTCCCTTTTTCTCAACTGGAGACCGAAAGCAGAGGAATGAACTGGATTTTTCATTGCTCGTATTTCTCATGAGAGAGAAAGTGATGTGAAACTTAGTTTCTACATTACCAGAGAGAGAACAGCTGTTTCTGTGAGCTTCGGCTGCAGATTTCCCGTCATCCTTCTGCTTAGCGCCGCATGGAAGCCGTGCCGGCGGTTGGTGCGGTGCGTGGTACGTGCAGAAGGACACAGCCAGGGAGAGCCCGCGTTTGGGGGTGCCGGTAGCCTCGGTTCAGGATATTAGATTGATTTGTGTAACTAATGGGGTTTGTAAATTGGACTTACACGTGAGATAATGCTCATCTTGAAGTCTCTAATAAATAAGTGTAAGAGGGTTTGGAATTTTTTTTTTTAATAATTATTTTTAATTTTGAAAAATATGTGCAACTAATTTGGATCTCTTCCTCGGCGGGCTAAGCCAGTGTAAGATAGAGTAGAAACATTTCTTATACTTGCTCTTGGAAGTGGAAGTTGTTAAAGATCTCTTAGAACCAAAGAGGAAAAGATAGGCTACTTAGAAAGAACAAAATACAGCTAAGTTTGTATTTTATTTGTCATTTTAAGAGATGAAAAGATGAATCCACAGGATAACGTACCTTGTTTTGAAGAAGTCCTAGTTACAGTCTCCTGTTTTTCTGCAGTAGGAGAGATGGATGTGAGCTTAGTCTCCTGGTTCTGTTTACCCTGGTGAATTCTGGTCATGATTCATTCTCACTAACGAGATCAAAGCACAGAGTTCCCCTTGCACTGACACACCACCTCAAAGACATTAATTGCCTCTCCAAAATATATATATATGTTGGCAAACCCTCAGAACTTTACTTTGTTTTTGCAGGTGCTTAACCAGCCTTTGAGCTTGAAAAAAAAAATAAAATTTACTGTGCTTTATGCCAAATGAGTCGATGGGAGGTTACTCTCCAGTTTAGCTGACGTGAAAGCAAGCCCTCCAGGTAGCAGCTCTCCGTGAGCGTAGCCAAAGGTTGTCTTGGTGTAGGGTGTGCTGATGGAGCTAAGGAGATGAACTCTTCTAGCTGGAGAAATTGATAGGGTGGTAGAACCGATAGGATAGCAGGGTAATGCCTTTCTAAATGGGCTTGAATAGGATTGGCACTGAAAGGTGTTGGCGAATTATGGCGTATTCACTTCTCCCCTTGTGAAATGGATTCCAGGTCCTCTCAATTGTTTTTCACTGTTACGGTGAATCAAAAAGTTTTGGAGCTACAGGGCAGTTATTTTCTTAAAGAGTTCAGATTGTGGACAATACTGTGCTTTAAATAATAATAATTAAAAAACCCCAAACAACAAAAAGTAGGCTGGTCCAGTTGTTTCATAATGCAAGTTAAATTCCAGCAGATGTGTCTTGCAGGTGTAGATGATCAACACTTTATGACAATCCTGTTTCCAATTTTCCTCTAATTTCCTTGATTGCTTATGAGTTACTTCTGTGTGTAGAGAAAGAAAGACTTCAGAATGCTGCTTCATCAGTTAATTAAGAACAAATCAACACGTGTGAAAAGGTGGTAAAATCTTTTTAGACTTTTATTTATGTTTCGTTGAGCGGTAACTGCTTTTTAAAATTTCTTGTTCTTCTGAACCCAGTGCTCTGCAAACCTGATGTGTCATTGGTGATTGGCTACTGAATTGGAAGTTAATTGATTAAACAACTGTTAGCATGCTAATTAAGAGATACTTCTGTATTGCTAAATCTCTCAAACACCCCTGCACTGCTTGTACGAAGAATATTGGGATGGAGCGATGCTTTGGTTTTAGTTCACTGAGGAGTTTACACGAGTATAAATATAATTGCACCTCTTTTTGCCAATTGATTTTATTACAGTGCTTAATGGTTTGTTGAATAGTTTATAGGATAATGAATGTCATTTCCTTGTATTATACTATAAATAACTTGGCAAATTTTTAATTAGGATAATCATGGTAGCTTTCTCTACTGCTATAATCAAGCTTTGCTTTTTGCATCCAAGAACTAATGTACATCTATATCAAGTTAGACCAATTATGTTTTTCTAGAGAGGACAAGTTTTTGTTGATTGTGTGTTTGGGGTTTTTCTAATAGCACTTCCCTCCTTGAATCTTGGCTCTGCTTCTGTTGAAATGATAATTAGCTCCATTGGATGAGTTTTAATTACTTTAATATTCTGATTAAAAGAATGCAGAGGACAGAAGTTTTGCTCCATAAAAGATTTTGAAGTTTGGCTTTCTGTAGCATTTGAAGAAAACCAGGTGTTTCCTTGTTTTGTGTGGAAAGAAATGTTTAGAAAACACTAGTAAAGTTAAATTCTTGATTTGATTTCAGTTGTAATCTTAAAGCTATTGAAACCTAAAGATACAGAAAAAGAGAAGCAATTCAAGCAAAGGTTTGAAAGTGCTCCAAGTACCACATGGAGGGATCTCCGGTTTGGGGGAACCCCATGCGTAAGCCCGTCTCTCTGACACAGCTCAGAGCTACCCAAGGGTTCCCAGCTCCTGAGGGCTGGCACGATGACGTGCCGGGCCCACAGACCCACCGAGGCAGTTATCCTGACTTTGGAAAGCCTTTCCATGGCCACAGCACTCTGTGTTGGGAGGGAATAGTTCGCTTTGCTGCTCTGGCCACCTCCACTTTGTTTATTGCCTATATGATGTTTACTCCTTATGCAGTTAATTAGTGCATGGCTGGTATTTACAAAAAAGTTTTGGTACCAAGGTAGTGCCATGGATCTTACACTGACAAAAGAGTCACCCAAATAGGAATTTTGAGCAAGTAAATACTACAAATTTATACAGACATTTCATTTTTGTGTGGAATTGTATGGTGTTTAAGGAAAGGTTAGATGCGGTACTGAAGGACATGGTTTAGTGGTTAATAGGTGGGGGGGGGACGGTTGGAGTGGATGATCCTTGAGGTCTCTTCCAACCTTAATGATTCTATGATTCAGTACAATTCTTCTTTACAGCCAGGATTTCACAAGTGCAGCCCAGGGCAGATCTGTGCCGTGCCACTATACAGGCAGAGGGATGAAGTCTTGAAGTCGGTGGGAAGCAACGTGCAGCTGCAGTCGAGGCTTTCAGCTAGTATCTCGATTTCAGTTACTTTCTCTTGCTTTCATAGTTTGGAGATGAACCTGAGGAGGACAAAAGCGCTTGAGGTTTCTTCAGTGCCTTGAAAAAAACATGTTTGGATCCTCAGCTAAGGTTGTGAAGAGCTGAAAGCCTTAGAAATCTGTGTTGTGATTCAAGAGTAAAATATTATCCTGCCTTTGATGACTTGTTATCTTCTGGAGCTCGTCTGAGGGATAATCTAATGAGTTGCATGTGAGCCAGCAGGACAGGTACTTGTAGTTATTGTTAATTGCCCCCTGCCCTGTGCCCATCTCGTGCTGCTGTATCTTGACCTGTTCTCCTTGGAGTGTTTCAGCAGTTGCTGTTTGGGAATTTTTTCACTTGAGTAGACGTAATAAAAAAAAAAAAAAAAAGCCTGTTTGTCAAAAAGTGGAACATTCTGCATGTATGTGAAAATCATACCGCTTCTAGTGAAACTGCTAATTAAGAAGAGGGTCCTTGGGATTGTGAAGGAATTCTCAATGAGAAAAAAAGATTCTAACTCTAATTTTGCTCTTTTGAGCAAGAAGCAGTTTTCTACCACCTACAACTTCATAAAACATTCATGAAGTTTCTGTCTTACCATATTGCTGTATTGTAAACGATGATAGATCTACAGAAAGGCCAACCCCTCTGCTCCACAGAAACCAGCAGCTTGGACAGATTTGAGTTTACCGTTTCCTCTATTGCTTTTATAAAAGTAACAGAGGGACCTAGTTTATATTAAGGGCTGCCTGGTTTCATGCTTGTACTATAGCTGACGATACAAATACCCATTTCATTGCAAAGATTTGGAAATTGTTAATGTGGCTTTCACTGCATTGCAGAAGGTTTCTCCAGCTCTGCGGCCACAACACAGCTAACACGCAGAGCTCTAGCTGCTCGCTCGCTGTGGTTTTGCAATTATGTCATCAAATACGAATCTAAACATATGGTCATTTCTATAAAATATGGAGCCTGAGAAAACTGGAGACAGCAATGATGAGTCGGAAAAAAATCCAGTGGAAATAGAGAGTTAAATGTCAATGTCTGCATTGTGCCTAGTTAATATTTCACAGGAACACCGTCAACTTGTTATAGAGCCCAAAGGATTTATACATTCTTCTGACAGATGATCATGATTCCCATCAGTACACTTAATGCCAACATCTGTAGGGTTCCACCTAATTTGGGAAACAAATATATTCTGTCCTCGTCAAAAAAGAATACTCTGCATGTTCCAGGAAATGCTTATTACTTTAGGGTCATTGCAATTAAGTGGAGGACAGAGGTTTTTAAAGGGGTATGGCACGGTAACATTACGCCTTCCTTTTGGCTGCCGTTTTTAAATACAAGTTAGCTAAAGCCAGCTTCTGGTCTTCATAATGCAGTGAAAAAAGCTGTTTATAATAGCTCTGAGTCAGGACATTAAATTAAAGTGTAAACATGCTCATTAGTACAGCCTATGAAATGTTTTGGTCTTACTGTCTCTGTGCTTTGTGGATCAGGAGCATTGGGAATGTATTATATATAACAGCTTTAAATCCCACAACTTTCTTGAAGCTCTGCTGTGATTTTTATTTTACACCTTTATTGATCCTTAGGGAAAGTCACCCAAAACCTAGCTTTTCTAACCTTCTTTCCATTGAATCGTGGCCAGTTTAGATACTAATGCACAAGGACACCTGTATAAATATTCCTTTTCCCCGTGTCTCTTCTAACTTCTTCATCGATGGTGAAGATATTCCTGTCAGCCTGTGTGTCATTCTGCTAAATAAATAAATGTCACTCGATCTCTGCTTTTGGATGATCTTCATTCCCCAGATCACATTTCAGCAAGCTGGATTTCTTAATTATTTATGTGTGTGTGCTGATACTCACAGAAAATTTATACTTCGTGTTGTGAATGAATTAGTTTTGTATATACGAATATAGTTGTACGATACCAATGTAGCGCTACTACAAGTAGAAATAGAGCTCCGTGCTCTCACGCCCTTCTGTGGGAAGTACACCAGAAAACTGAGGGAACACGTGTCTGTCTGGGTTAATGATGTAATTCGTGCCTAGAGCAGGCAGAGCATCGCCAAAAATTCTGAAAAGTGATAACAGAATTTCTCATGAGCTCTTTGAAAAATAATAGAAAGCGCAGAAAGTGGGAAGTGTTGGCTTGTATCCGGTAAGACAAAAGAAATGCCGCTTGAGTTATTCAAGGAGGTCGTTACTTTTGGACCACTCGTAAAATGACTTTCCTATAATCTGTGTAGCTGTGCAGATTTTTCTGTTATTCATTGCTTCTAAGTTATGTAAAGTAACTATCTGGGTTAAGTTCAGTGTTGCTGAATTTTAATTTATGCAGTGCTTAAAGCTGTTACCTTCAGGGTTAGGGAGAAAATAGGAATTTTTCATGAAGTGGTCTCTTTTATGTTGGTGGTGTTTGACCAAACCATAGTTAGATAATCTTAGAATAATTTTTACCTGTCACAGGATGCTAGCTGGGATATTTTTTGAAGAAAATGTTTGCTTTTGAGTGATAAATGTACTGTTATGTACTGAAATGTCAGCCTTGAGATTGTCTTGGTCCTGTGTTCTTTCGACAAGACGAGTAAGCGCAGCGGTGTCTATCAGTGAATCTGATCAGAATAAAAATGAACTTGTAAGTCAGTAAAGTGAGTCTAAACCACTTTATTAGAAGCAGCATTGAGTTAAACAGTAGTGATACTGCATTTGGTTTTGCATGATGAATAGGACTTCAGTTTCAAAGGTTATTTTGTCTGTCTACTTGATGCAAACTTAGCGTAGCATAAAAGGTTGCTTCTGACTCACCTGATTCCTCTGTGGATTTTAGATGTGCAGAGGTCCAGTTTCTAAGTGTATAAAGACATTTCACGCAAGCTAGTAACTCCTTGGGCTGCTCTTTGTTTTGCCTTCATCCTCATGATTTTTAATATTTTTTAGTTGTCTCTCTTTTCATCTCTTTCTTGTCTGTCTTATTTCCAACATCATTTCATCTCAGTTTTACTTCCTTAACAACAGTCCCATGGTACTGTTGGCCTTTTCTCTCCTCAAATGAGAGACTCTTTTTTTCCTCCCGGCAGCTTTTCTGGGGCAACATTAAGTAATGTCACTTGGTAGGAATGAGAGGGGAGACAGTTTCCAGTGACACCTTTGGCCCAACACGGAAAACCACGAGGACCAAATGACATCTCTGTTGTCCTTGCTGAGGTCAGACACAGTAGGGAAGTGAAAAACAGTTCTCATGCAAGTGTGCAACAAAAGCCTTAAAGACCTAATTTTTCTGGGCAAAATCGGTGGAGTTTGGAAGAGTTCTGTGGAAATTTGGATTTGTAACCCCTTCATCTTTGCAAAGCATGAGAGATTTTACTTTTCCTCCCCAGTGCTCGCAAATACCTAAGTATTTCTGCTACAGAAGGTAAAATTCATTTGGAACAGTAGATAAGTCTCCGTGGGAGGTTAAACTGGTCACACATCTGCCAAAAGAGGGAAACTATGGACCCGGCTCTACCTCCTCGCTCCACAGACTGCATTGTGTCGTGCCCCTTTTAGCTAAAATGGATTCACAGTGTGATATTTCTGATTGAACAAAGGCAAGGGAAAGTGCTACCTGAGGTCCAGGCTGGGGTAAAGTGCTGTTCTGCCATGGATCTCCATCAGCACGGCAGGAGATGGAATGAGAAAAGTGATCCAACTGGCAAATGTAAGCCAATGGCTGAGACAGTTAAAAAAAAAATTATGTCTTTTGTGAAGCATAACATAGTTTGTGTGCTTATACGTCAGTCCATGGGGGTGACGGGAACGGTGTGCAGAGACCTGAACAGAGCCTTGGGTCTTCAGCTAGTCGGCCGTGAGATGGAGCTGACCCGCTAGGTCCTCAGGAGGCCTCGTGCTGCCCCCTCCAGTGATGGCTTAAAACACGTTAGAGTTCCCAGTGCGAGATTTTAGGAAAGTCATGACCACCTATGTTTGACTTACCATCTTCTCTCTCATATTCTCATAATAATGATAAAAAAAGTCCTCAGTACATTTAGCAAAGCAGTGATCAAAATATTGTGCAGCTAGGGCATTTTTATTCTGTTTTTTATTGTGTTTTATTCAGCCTATTTTGATTCTGGTTTTTAGCTTGGGCTTCAAAATTATGAATATTTTGATCAACTGTTTGCAGTATTACAATGTCATCTTCCTTCTATTTCCTCAAAAGACAGATACTTTAGAAATACCTGAAAAGATAGATGCTTTAAAAAGACTTTAAAATATCCAGACGTTTTAATGTGCGTGTCTCGAGATCTTCAAAATAACTTTATACAGGTGGTGTGAGTTTAAAAAAAGTCCTCCCCTGTGTATTCAGCCGCATTCATCACCGTAGGTCGTCTTCAATATTCATGTCTTCTACCTGGAATGCTATTTTTGTCTTCAGTGATAACATGTGATTTTCTTCAAAATGAAACTGATGCTTTATTTTTCTTGTCAAATTGCCCTTAAAATCTCTTGGATTTTTTTCTTCTGTGTGTACCTTCCAGCATTTGTACACTTGCTGTTGCTTAAACTTTCTTTATGATAGTGATCATTACAGGGTAGTAAATAACAGAAAAAATATTTTCTTTGTGCAAATGCACAAAGCAGCTTTCAAAACATCCTGTGTACATTGCTGGATCCTACCTAATATTTCCTCCTAACCCATCATAAATTACTTTAGTCTCACAATGTGGTCTTTGGAAATATCTTCGAAACCGTTGCTTTGTTGTTTGAGGTTTTTTGTTGTTTGTTTTTTTTCTTTCATGCCACTGTAGAAAAGGAATCTAAGAAAAAGTTAATTAAAATGTATCCTTGAAACATAGGGGTGGATGGGGAAGAAATTCTCCTGTATTATTGTCCGTCAAGTAGAAGGTAAATCGTGAAAAACTATTAATTTATTAATTCCAAAGCCTCAGTTTAGACTTGATTCAATCAATATTAGTCTTCTGATATCTGAACTTACTTGCTTATAAAGAAACTCGTTGCAAGGTGATAATCGTTCTTTATACTAATCAGCCCACAATGGCTTAATGAGAAATTTATTTGAGTAACTTAAAATAGTCACTGGAACAAAAGTGGAAAGCAGCGTGAGGGAGAGGATGGACTTCTCTTAGGGAGCGAAGACTAATTCCCACAGTTCAGGTGGAGGAAAGGCAAGGCTGAGATGGCAAGGGAGGAGTTCCCTCCAGCTGCGAGGGTCTGTAGGCACACTCAGAGGCCAAGTCATACAATGTGCTTAATACCCGCTGGACACAGCTTCGCGGGCTGATTTAATTGTAGTCTGTAAGTGATGGTGTAATAGTATCTCCAGCTCAATTAAGAAACAAGGTTTTTACCGCACTTTTTAAGTGGAAGTAAATATACAGCTCTTTGGCACTATCTTGGGAATTAGTGAGCCTTACTTACCGGTGCTTGAACACATTTCACTTAGTCCTATCTACATTTTTTTATTTTTATTTTTAATAAAAAAGAGTAGGTGCCACAATTCTGCTACAGGTGTGCTTTCTGTGAAATGGCACTTTAAATCTACTTGAGCATCATTATTGAAGAGACAGTTTAGATCTTAATTGATATTAATAGGAATAACCCTCAATGACGTGAACTTGGCAAGACAGGAATTGCAGCTGTTCTCAGCAGTAGTGGCAGTAACAAAGATAATTAATTGTTTTTTCCCTGGGAGATATATTTAGATTGTACAATCTAAATATTCCATTCCCTGAGCCCTAATTCAGGCTTGTATTTGTTTGGCAAATACAGTAAGTGGAACTAAAGTTAATATTTTTTGACTCTCATACCAAAATATAGAATCATAGAATCATAGAATTACTAAGGTTGGAAAGGACCTC
>VWZZ01001420.1:349305-370539 GCA_013399095.1 Psophia crepitans | reverse complement strand
AGTCCCTTCACCAGTTTTGTTGCCCTTCTCTGGACACGCTCCAGCAGCTCAATGTCCTTCTTGTACTGAGGGGCCCAAAACTGGACACAGTACTCGAGGTGCGGCCTCACCAGAGCCGAATACAGGGGGACTATCACTTCCCTACTCCTTCTGGCCACGCCATTCCTGATGCAGGCCAGGATGCCATTGGCTTTCTTGGCCCCCTCGGCACACTGCTGGCTCATGTTGAGTTGGCTGTCAACCAGCACCCCCAGGGCCTTCACTTCCAAGGCAGCTCTCCAGCCACTCCACCCCAAAATATGAGCTGTTGCTATTATTTTTAAGAAATAAAAGATCTTAAATATTTATTACGCAGTCCTTCAAATGGTGACTTAAAATGCTGTACATACTTTTGTTAGTATGAAGTGTTGGAGTAAGTTGAGAGTAGGCCACAAAGATGATGCGAGGGCTGGAGCCCCTCTGCTCTGGAGACAGGCTGAGGGAGTTGGGCTTGTTCAGCCTGGAGAAGAGAAGGCTCTGGGGAGACCTTGGAGCCCCTTGCAGTGCCTGCAGGGGCTGCAGGAAAGCTGGAGAGGGGCTGGTTCCAGGACAGGGAGGGCCAGGCCAAGGGGAAGGGCCTGAAGCTGCAGGAGAGGAGCTGGAGCTGAGCTGGGAGGCAGCAATCCTTCCCTGGGAGGGTGCTGAGGCCCTGGCACAGGGTGCCCCGAGAAGCTGTGGCTGCCCCTGGCTCCCTGGCAGTGCCCAAGGCCAGGTTGGATGGGGCTTTGGGCAGCCTGGGCTGGTGGGGGGTGTCTCTGCCCATGGCAGGGGGGTAGGACTAGATGGGCTTTGAGGTCCCTTCCACTCCAAACCATTCTAGAATTCTAAAATACATACTAATTCGATTGAAAAAATAAAATAAAAGCTCTGTAAGAATTGGCTTACAAGATCTGCTACTTGAACTGGTCCCAGTAGTCATGTACAAAGGGTATCATAATGAATATAGCAGAGCACATGCTCCTGGCAGAGTTTTAGACAAACTCTATTCTCGAGTAAGCAAAATTTCATTTGCTAAGAACTTGCAGTAGCGTTATAATCCTCCTGGATTGTTAAAGAATATGTCAAGATGCAGTGTTGAAGTATACAAGGACGTGTTAATGGCACTGTAAAATGTTAAGACCCATCATGCAAGAGACCTCTTCCTGGGTTATTGATTGCCAGGCTTTAAATTGTTTAGCTTTCACTTTAATCACTGTTCTGAGCGGTGAGGACACTTCGTGGGTGCTTCTCCCCAAGCCAACCCCAACTGGCGATGGCCACTGAAGTGCTCAGGACCCGGCACACCGTGGCACGTGGGAGGGAGCGAGACACCAAAGCTGCGCTGCAGCCAGCGCCTCCGGCATCCCCTTCTTCATGGGTGTTCTCTTGTAAGCGGGCTGCCTCTTGGGGAGTGTTTCCTTCTGGTCCTGGTTCTTGAAGCTGTAAATAGATACACCCACAAGAGTGTATATTCATATGCTTTAAGTCTGTGGTTTTTATTAACACTTATTTTAATAGGGGTTGTAAAACTCATGCATTTAAATGCTGTTCTATAAAGCGATGTCGTTCTGAGCAAGGGTTTCTTTCACCGGTTATTTATTTCTACAACACGAAGTCTCTAATGTAGGTATAATTTTGTTTACACCAATAGCATCCACCCTGAAAACTCAACATGCACGGGATGCTCTGTGGCTTGCTACAGTTGTAATTTGCTATTATGGGTTTAAAATCTGTATATCTTAAAAAAGAGAGAGCAGCCCCTGGGTGGGAGCTGTGGCTGCCTGGGCTGGCGATGGAGGTGGTGGTGTGGGCTCTTACTGAGCAAAGCAGGTGCCCTCCAGCAGCTCCACAGACACATCCCTTTATAGTCAACGCATGAGGCTTTATTTCCCTCCTAAACTAATGTGGCACTAAACCACCAAACCAAACATTTACCTTTGTGATGTAAATATATCCTAAGCTGAGCTTCTATCAAATCCTGCGGTTATTTGCGCTGCTCGATGAGGGATACAGACTTAGCAGCAGGACAATCTGTCGTTTATGAATGGGATGAAGCTCTTTATTCACTTATATCTTAAATGAAATCTAAATTATACATCATGCCTTGCATACAGCAAAAGGAATAGGCATAATGAAAAAAATGATTGCACGTGATCAGTAGTAGTAGTGATTTGAATGTTTTGTCCTATATCTTTCCTCCAGCCTCCTACCCAGAACAACTGCCTTGTTCATGGATCTCCTGGTGTTATTTTGACCATTATATGGCTGGAATATCAGTTCCTTAGGATGCATATTAAAAATACCGTGCAATCTGGGTTGGCATTCAGTTCTGCACCGTTTTGATGACAGTGGATTTGAGAGGTGACACTGCTTTTGCTGGTGTCCTGAAGTACAACGGACTGCTCTTAACGAATCCCCAGTTAGGGGAAACTTAGAAACATGGTGCCATAAAAAATATATATATAAAAGGACTAAAAAGTATTGTTATTACTGTGATCATAGATCAGGCCAAACCAGCTCTTTCTGGAGCATGTGTAGGTATACATCTGTTTCCGAGGAGTTGCAAGGATTGCGTCTGCTTCCAGTGATTTAGCCCCATCGCTGAGGTTGTGTAGAGCAGCTGCAAAGAATAACTAGCGCAGCACCGAACAAACAGACTTCTCAGTAATTCCCTGACTCGAAATCACTCGCAAGTAAAATCGTTCTGCTGCCGAGCTCTGAAGCCGCGTCTGTCTTCTGGGAAGAATTGCCTGGTCGTATAGTTTTGCATCTCTTTCTTTCCTGCTGCTAGGATATAATTAAAGTTGCTAAAAATACATGCTTTCTAATATTGTTTTTTTTTTCCTGTGTAAGCATCTGTTATTATTCTGTTCTCAAGGGAGATGGTATAAGGTTGCATGCTACTTAACTGTACTAAGTGGTCCGTATTCCATAGAAATACAAGAGCTCCTTATTTGGTCTGATCGAAAGTCTTCTGAAGTCTTTAAATTAATAATTAAGGAAATAAATGAAAATTCAGAGGAACCTACTGGCTTTGTTAGTTTTACAGAAGTATTTTTACCCATCAGATGAGAGGAGACTTCTGAACTGTGAACTGCCAGTTTCATGCTAGGCTGCGAGAATTCACGTTTTTAGTGCTAAGGAAATTAGTAGAACAAATAGGGGCATAATTACTGCGCTTTTACAATACTGACATCATACCTAATTATGGTTTAATCTACAGAACATACTGTTTGTTTAATAAGTCCCAGCAGAGATAGTTCAAGCATATGTTTTCACATCACCTGGAGGTAGCTGGGAACGACTGTGGCAACACTGTCAAGGAAGTGACAGTTTACAAGATTTTACCTATTTTACAGTATACGGCACAGCTCACCTTCGATATGCATGAAATCACTTAAAGGTAAGCAGTAATAAGCATTAAGAGCCGAAGCAGCTCAATGCAAAGAGAGTCTTTGTTCCCCTGTATGTGCCGTAAAACCAACCATAATTTTCTCAGCAGCTAGCAGAGCTGGTAATAAAACCCTCAGCACCCCTCTTGCTGAAGTGAGGTCTGGTTATTGCTAGCAAAGGTTAAACATCGATCATCCTGTTGACCTGCTAAAATGATGATAGCTGCAGGTTTTATCCCAAGGATGACCTGTTTTTTATTTAAAGCTGACCAATTTTTCCCGAACACGAAGCTCTTGGTTCCCTCTCCTGCCTCCTCAGCCATCACTTGAATTTGAATTATTGTTCCTTACGTGTGGAAAGTCTCAAAACTAACAACGAATTTTTTGGAGAGAGGAGAGTGGGGGACAAAGAGGAGCCTAAGTTTGTATTTCTAATGGTTTTCCTCCAGCAGGTTTTGTTGTAAGGCAGGACCTTCCTCTGCGAAGGCTGCAGTGTGTCCTATTTATTCAGGTGCCCACTAACTCCTTTCTCAGCTCATGAGCCAGGTTTCCATGACTGCAGTGGAACTTTTGAAGAGGTAGGTTTGCCTCAGCCACCCTTCAGTCCTCAGATACCAGGAAGAAAGCAGTTATATTAAAAAATGAAATTATTTCATCCTTGGTTTCCATACAGCTAAAACTTTCAGCGTGTCTGTGGGTGGAATCATTCATACTGTCATATCGATTCGGTTTTTGATGCTGTCGTTAGTTTTCTAATTGACTGTTTCCTTCCTCTTGACCATCCTGTGTGACGCAAGTAGCCTTAGGGACTGCAGGGATCTAAAAAAGCAATAGCTGATGTAAGTCTTGCCATAGGAACAGTGCCTTTGAACTAGTTACCCCACAAGGATGTGGGGCTTGTTTTGTTTCTCAAGTGACTATTTGTCAATAAACTTTTTTTTTAATTCTCTCTCCAGTGTTGCTTGATAACATTGCATCAAACATCTTTATTTCCTCTCATATCTGTTTTGATATTGGTCTTTCTACAGTATTTTTTTAAAATACAAGTTAACTTTTATGAAAGATAATAGAATTTCACCTTAATAAGCCAAAGAAATAATCATCTAAACTGATAGTTCTTTGGTTTTCGTTTGCCTTTAAATAATTCAGTAATTAATTTATATATATGATGTTTCAAAATATTCAATAAATACATTTTTTATGATTTTTTTTGTATAACGTTAAATAATTCAGTGATAGCACATGCTTTTCCTTGCATGATGAACCGATGGTGATTGTAGAATGCAACCTCAGACAAGAGCACCTTCCTGCAAGAAAGCTCTCATCGGAGATGGGTGATCCCTAACCTGCTTTAAAAATAGATTTTTTTTGTTACCAGGCCATACTATAGGCCTGTGATGGCTGTCTCATCCTTTTATCAACTCCACTCTTCTCCCTAGTGTCAAAACTTTGACACTTTCCTTCTTGTTTCCAAGGAGTGAATGGGCAGATGTGCTCATTAATCCTGCGTGTCATTACTCCAAGCTCACATAACTCACCCGGTGCTACACCCGCTGTCCTGTGTGGGATAATAAATCCAAGCAGGGGTAGTTTCAAAACTTGCTTGTAGGTAGCTGGGTGACACTGGGCTGTTCTAGGTGATGCAATATGCACAGATGTTGGCTGTATTTCTGCAGAGCAGGAAGATGCTTCCAATATGAAGTCCATCCATTATTTTGATGTGATCCTTCTTTGTAACATTGCCGTTTTAGACAGAATACAAGCTGGCCTTGTAAATACCATTTAAAATTCTCCAATAGTAATTTTTTATTAAATATTACATCTTCCTACTTCTAAATAATAAGCTTGCCTACTCAGATATTCACATTCAAGGCATACTGACAGCAGCAGCTAAAATCACAATACATTGTTCTCTAGTGGTGTGAAAATTATTATTCAACGAATACATTTCTAAATTATACCTTAAATTATCAGTCTTGGATCATGCTATCAAAAAAGTCAGACCTGAACTGCAGATCACAATTTTAACTACTTTCCTGACTGTTAAATTGCAATTAAGCCTTTATTAAGTGACCCTTTGATGTGCCATTGACTTAATTCTTACAATTTAACTTAGAACTGTTGATTGGAGCTATTTAAAATAATGGATATGACTTCAGTAGGGCCTAGCATAAATATGGAGCCATTTGTAGGATTGGCATCAATTTTTAAATGATTTATGTGAAAAATAAGATTTTTTTTGTTGTTGTTGCAAGTTTCTAATGTAACCACCACATTTTTAATTTTGTTCAGAGCTATTTTGGTGTTAAAGTTATGCTGAATGCAATTTGAATTGAATACTTAACCCTGGTGATAAGATTCTCTTTTTAGCTGTTGATGTTGACTGTGTTTAGAAAGGAGTTTAGCTTGGTTTTCCCCTGGTTCCTTCATCCTCCTAATCACGGAGTTCAGAAAAGGATATCTTACAGTCTTTATCCCCGTTTCCCTGTATATTAATTATTCCAGTGTAAAATGAATATGTATTAAACATATGTAGTTGCTTACGGTAGCAGATTTGGCTGTTTCATTTCATATAAATCTCTTGTTGCACAAAACAAAACCTTCGTATTTAAGACTTCTCTGGTCATTAAAATTGAATTATGTAATAGGCCTCCATCTGGTATCGAAACGTGTTCATCATTATTTCATGTCATTTTAAGTGGGATCATTCTGAGATATGTTTAGTGACAGCAGGCTTGCCGCTCCTGACAATGAGAGTATAGTAGGACAGGGCTTCCTTCCTAGCTGCGAAAATATCTTAACATTTATTGTCTTCTGATAAGGCTTTCTCCAAGTATTGGATCTCACTTCTCCTGTCTTGCCATCCTTCGTGTCATTATGTACTCTATTTGTGTACTTAAATTGTGTGCCGATGGCAAGTTCTTCCATACTTCTCCCCCAACCCATTACATTAATCACTGTGGGGAAAAAAAACCAAACAGCTTTGTTATCCATCAAGCTTGGCCACTATCTCCATGACACCGATCGTGCTTAGAAGAGCCGTTAGAATTAAGTGATTGGCAATGGAACGACAAAAGTGTGGGTAGAGAAGATGGATAGCCCCGTGTTGCTGCACTGAAGGGTGAGCTGTAAGCGGCAGTTCGGAGCTGGGTAAATATCTGATTGCTGTAATGATGGCTCAGCTGCCCGTTATGGCAGATGTTCTCTCGGTAAGAGTAGCTGAGTACTGGAATTGATGAGCTAAGGAGGACAGAAATTTCACTGCAGGATTTAAGAGCTGCATTGATAACTCCCTGCTAGGTAGACCTTAGGAAACGAGGCTGTGCCTTACACTGAAGGAGCTGGGTTGGGTGACCTTACGAGGTCACTGCTAGTCTTGCGTGTTTTGGGATACTGTGAAGTCACTGATGACTCCCAGTTGTTCCTGAAGCACGCGGCTGGGAGGGAAGGGTGAAGGGCCCACTGAATCCAAGAGAAGTAACAGAGTATATGAGCTCTTGGGATTTTTCTTGAACAAACCATTTGGTTGCCAGACTGTACAATTTCAGGATTACACTGTCTGGTACAATATTGGAAACGTAATTTTTGGCAAAAGGAACAAAACTTGTCCTTGAGGCCTAAACCAAGCAAACCAACCCTCAGTGATAACACCGCCTCAGCATCCTCCTCCAGGGCAATAAGAGAGAAAGCAAAGACAGTGGTTCACTTCAGTCCAGATGCTTTACAGTTCCTTCCATGCTGCTTTCGGTTTTTTCATCCTTTAAGATAACTCATTGATGATAGTTTCTTTTCTGTTTTTTCAGGATAACTTTGTTTTCCCATTGTAGAGTCATCTGAATTACCTGTATCTTACCTAGCAGCATCTTTCCTTCGTTACATTATCTGCACTTTCAAAGAAAACTTAAAAATTTACTTTTATTCAAAGTGCTGATAAACAGAGCAGAATTATTTTAATCCCCACAGTGTTTCTTAGTATCTTCAAATATTGCAGCAGTTTAGTATGTCCTCTTTTTTTCTTTGCTTGGGCAGATGTCATTCTATTAGAGTTTAAAAAATTCAGAAGAAATGGTTTTGTTATGTTTTACATGGTAATAAAAGTACTGAATTAAAACAATGGCATCATTGATTACCCTTTGATATATGAAATTTATCTAAATTAATTATCTTTCAGTGTTTGTGGAAAACGTTAGTATGTGAAAATTCACAATGATAGAACATCTGCTCAATGGAGGACTTATCAAAGGTATTGTAATAAGCTATGTAATGAATGTTTTCAGCTTTCAAAAGAGAAAATATTGTGTATGGCATTGATTTAAATAATTTTTCTCAACTCCATCCTATGTTAAGAAAAAGAAGGAATTCTGCCCTGAAAATATTACAATTAAATTTGGAAGCTTTACAACGAGGGAAGTTAAAAGTGTAACTGGGAAATGTTTAAGTTAAAGCCGCTAGCACAGTGAGGAGATGAAAAAGATGCATTTGAAGCCCTGCTCAGGGGCACAGTAAGTGACACACTGCATCGAACTGGGTTTGAAATCGGCTCAGGGTGACTTGTTCTCAGTCCCAATCCTTCTGCTCATTTCTTCTGCTTTTCAGGAGTTTATCTTTCAGACCTTTTTGAGATTTGATCGTGGGAGTAGCTGAAAGCCTTAGTTTTTTCTCCATTGGGCTTCCTGAAGAAGCAGCAAGTGTGTATTTCTGAAAAAAAAAAAGGTGTTATGCAAGTTAGCGCTCTCTTTTGCATGTAAAAGTTGATGTTGCTTATCAAGGCATATACTTGGATTAGAAAGTGCACAGTGGACAGAGTGTCCTGTGAAGGTTCCTGCCAAGATCCTCACCATTCCTTATAAACATTATTTTTTTTATTTATGTTTTTTAATTATTATTTATGTAATTTTTTTTTTAAGTCTTCTGTCACAACCATTTCCTTCTGACAAGGAGGCTTACTCCAGAGCAAATAAAATGATAATACTATGAACAGATTATGATAATACAGACCAAGGTGGAGAGGCTCAGAAGTTTTGACGTTCCATACGAACGATTTCATCAAAGACATTTTGTTCTTTGACATGGGAAAGAGAGAAGACTTGTTTTGGTGGAAACCTTTGAAGGCTTTCCACAAATGAGACCGTTTTTGCTCAAGTTCACCCTGGCACTGTCTAGCTGTCAGCAGCTGAAAGGGCACGTTGTTGACTCTGTTATGGGGCTTGTCATTCTTCATACCTAGGGGGATAAGTGATGGTCACTTTGACCCTCTGTCTTGACATTAACATTCAGTCTAAGTCTGGCTGTTTGGAAAGAAGGGCAACTTCACCCTGGGGAACTTAGTTGCACGTTTCCTCTGGTTTTCAAGGAGGTAAAAGATAATTGTGAAGAAATGGATCGTAGGGAGCTTGTTGGGACCTCAGCTTCCGTTCTGTCTAGGGCTACTTGGAGTAGGGATTGGCAAATGACAAGATTACAGGTAATGTTTTTCTATTAGTATATCTCTATTGTATTAAAGAAGGCACCTGGCTATTCTGTAGTATTTTTGTGTCATTAGAGAACATCACTATCATGTCATTTCGTAGTTTGCTGAGATACGTACGATTGTGTGACCCTTCGCTGATTAGGTAAAAATTGTCTCAGGAATATTTGGGTCTTTCTCATTATCTGAATATTTCTTAGATTTCTCTATCCATAAAGTATGCCAAATTAAGGCTGAATAATATCTGTCTCTGGTTCAAATCCACAGGAGGGGACTCAGGGTCAGCCCCCTTAATGGAAATACTTTTTTGTCAAAGGAAGAGGAAAAATGAGAGGAACGAGGCTGACCTAGACTTATTACCTGCCCACCTCCAAAAATACTTCAGGATTCATATGAAGCAGTGCACGTTTCTTGTTAATACTGGTCTCTAACAGTATTTGCTCAACTTGATCCATAAGTTATTGTAACACCAACCCCTGTGTGATGTAAATAAGGAATTTGAGTGTAAATGTTTATGGTCCAGGTTACGGGCTGAGAAATAGGATGTCTGATGTCAATCAAAAGATTGACCAGACTCTAAACAAGATATCTGTGACCACCTTGGGGGGGGAAGATGCTCAGACTGAGCAAAGAATGTAAGGATATGTACCATGAGCTGAACACAGGGTGCTTTCAGTGACTTGTACCTGTCCATGTGCTTTGCCTATGGATAAAGCAATTAGCTGATTTGTAAGTGCTGAGTAAGTGTAGCTGATATGCCAGGAACTAAATAAACACACACAAAACATATATATTATTACTGTTTAGGAATGCCAGATACATATGAACATACACAGAGCTGGTTAAGCCCCTTTTCAACACAGAAGCACAAATCTAATAGATCTGGAGCGAGATTTTTGGACCTTGTGAATAAAACTTTACTCTCGGACTTCAAACACAGCGTTGTGCTGAACTGGGTAGGGCAGAAATACAAGATAACTTTTTTTTTTTTTTAACACTCTGAATGTAAACCTCTGTTTACTGTTTTGCAAGATGTATTTCAAGGATTTTTTGTCTGTAGTTTAGTGCAGCCCAAACGTAAATGTTATACTGTATGCTGGGCTCTAAAACTGTAGATTGACTCAAAAGGTGTAAAAGGATGGGAAAGGATTATATAAAAGCCTGAAAAGTCATAAGTAGGAAGTGCTGTGCATGCTCTTTCTCCCCATCTCCGTTTCAGTTACAGTAATTTAGGTTTTAGCATATGATGAATTCTATCATAAATTACTACCGGAATATACTTTCCAACTTTTGAGTAAATTTTGCAGAAATTAATCTGCAAACCCTTCCATGTTTCAGGGAGAGATCAAAGAAAATCCCAAATGGAAAACAGGCTTTTGAGAGGGGAAAAAAAAAAAAAAGTTCTGCGTTTTTAAACTCTTGTAATGAAGATAACTTAATTAAAATCAAAGCAAAACTAATTAAGAACTTTAAAGTGCAAGGTTTTGGTTGCGTAAGGACCCTGAAACGTGGCAGAATGGGTTTATTCTCATCGGTAGAAGGTGCTGGTCACGTGGAGAGGTGATGCAGTCACCAGTGGATCCGAATGAAGATGTGTACGGCTGGCTTACAGTTTTCTGACCGCTCTGATCGACCCCTCTGCTCTTACTTAGTTTTCCTGCTCTTTTGCTTCTGAAAATGTTGCTATTTTGGCAGACCCCTTCTTTCCTGGGAGTTTTTTCTGGGTACACAGCTGGGGACAAACCAGCTGAGCAGCTGTATGTCTTTTGGGTTTTTCATTCATGGTTGTCATGGGTCTTTCCTTAGTCTTGCCATTCTCAACTTGAAAAGGGAACGTGTTTGCATGCACATCCCCCTGTTCTGTGTGCACCTTTTCCTGCCCTTTTTCTTTCTTGAAAATTCCAAAGTTTCACTTGAACCTGGTAAAAATATTTTCTCTTTTTTAATGCGTTCAAAATTTAATGAAATTGTAATCATGAAACATTCTTACTTCAAGTTAATCTTAAAATATTTTAATAAAATCTTAAAAAAAAAATAAAAAATGAGGATCCTTTATCCCCAAGCATTCGTTCATATAGTGCTATATGAGATCGTTTAATAGCTCCTGTTTGAGTGTGGGCTTTGGGTGACTTTGCCTATGTGGTTTTTATGAATATTTAGTGAAAGCCTAATGAGCATACTCCCTGCTATAATGGATCAAGACTTTATTAGACTGAGTTTTGTTCACTTTGAAGAGTGTTGCCATATGGGAGATTTGGGGTTTTTTTGGGCGCTCAGGTGCTTTTAGCAGACGGAGATGGAAGTGCTCTGAAGACAGCACACCCAGCGACTGCCGCCTGAGCGGGGTGGTGCGGTCACCTAGGCTGCGGCAGAAGCCTGGCAGATCCTCAGAGCACCCAAGCGATGGACTTCTGAAAGCGGGGGCAGCGCTGACGCCTGCAGGGAAAAGCAGTTAGAAATACAACAGCTTCTCTGCGTGTCTGGCTCCTTGGCAAAGGCAGATATTAATTAGATTCAGAGCGAATCATTTACATTCTCGTGATAGAGCTGAAGAAGCACTCAATTATATAAATGTTATCTCCGGTGTAGTTCTTTTCAAGAACCCTGTTGACCTGCTTTTCATAATTGCATTCCCTCAAATAAGAAGGATTCAGATACCTTTGACCTCTACCAATCAATGCGATCACGGACAGTGATCTTTATCCCTCATCGTTTAGGAACTGAATACATGTTTACAGAGACACCCGCCTTACTAAACTCGGAGCGTTCCTGTTGTAGGCAGACATTAGTCTCATGTGCTGGGGTTTTGTATTTGTTTGCCTTCCCCCCCCCACCGTGTCTATTAACAGCATAATGGAATTTTGGTTCTCCAAGTTGACTGTCATGGCATAAATTATAATTGTAATTACGTTTCTAATGGAGATTTTTGAGCTTTGTTCTCATAAAAAAATATGCCTGTCTTTAAAAAAAGCCAACCAATTTTTGGCTCTAGAAACATTGACTTTAAAACAAAGGCAGCGGTTTTTTTGAAACTTTCGATCTAAGAGGTATTGCCAGGTGTTTGCAACGTAGGAGAGGAGCACTATCCTTAGGGAGGCAAAGCTTTCATTTACCCGTAGAGAGATGATTTCTAACCATCTGCTCTGTATCTCAAAGAGTCGGTATGTTAAAAATGTGAGTTTTTTCTCATCCGCTGGGAGCCTGCCTGTGCAGCACGCATAATACAGAAGGAAACAGTGTTCGAAGAGATTTCACTGACAAGAACCTTTTTCTTCATCTCAGATGACCATTTTTAAAGGAAGTATTTTTTTAAAAAATCCCTGCTAATTGGTGTGTGTTTATGATTAATTGGTCTAATTCATTTTGTAAAGATAGCAGCTGAAAATAAAGATAATTCTGTAGATATGCAAAAGAAAACAGTTTGAAAAAGCAGTTTCAGAGCCAATAAAACCCTGAGCTAATATTAAGCTGCTTTATTCTAAACAAGATCTGTTTTTCAAAATGTTTTATAAGTTAGTGTTTTTGCACTCTGCTAAGTTTTTCTCTAGATAAAGAATATAAAAAGCTTAGATCTCCATAATTTCTGTACTGTTGCATAAAATACAAACCAAGAACTTAATTGCATGGAAATAGCTAAATTATTTCAATTTTTAGAAAAAGTAGAAAACAAGCCACTTTCTTTTTTCCAAGTGTCCAAGCTCAAAACTGAGCTGTGTATGAAATAGCTTTTTAGAACTAGTTCATGTCCAGATAGTGAGGCTATTTGCATAATCTTTCCCCAAAATAAGAACAAATGTAAGATTTATTTGTGTAGATGGATGTGACCATCTGCAGCTGTAGAAGAACCTGGTGCACTAACAGCCAAGTGATAATCACCTACAACTCACTGACTGCTATATCCATGTTCCTCAAAAAAAAAAAAAAAGGCAAAAAAAAAGCTTGATATCTGATTTCCCATCAGCAACCTACCAGTTTTTTGTGTCAGACTCTCATTGCCCTTGAGCATGGCGAGAGGATAGTTCCTTGTTCCATATAGCTCCTCGTTTGAATGCCATTTACTCGAGCAGTGAGGGTGTTACTCGGAGGATTCTGTCGGATTCCTGTTCATTACGGCTGGCAGTAGCGCTGTTCAGATGCGTTTTGACTGGCAGTTGACATTGAGTAGTGAAAAGGGATTTTATTATGGGTGAAAGTATAAAACAGAAGGGAACGTTGCGGAGGAGAAAGGTCTTTAAATTAATAGCAGTGTGGCTTTATTGGTTGTCCTTCACTCTGCTTTAAATTTTACATTTCCAAGGGAGCGATGTTAAGGACTGTGCAAAATGGGAGTCCTTCCTCCCTTACTGCTGTGGTTTCTTCAGTGATGACCACAGGACTTAGGTGAGGATTTGAGATAGACTTTGCACCAAGAAGCTGGCAAAGAGCGGTTCCGCATGTTTCACAGAATCATGGAATGGTTTGGATTGGAAGGGACATCAGAGATCATCTAGTTCCAACCCCCTTGCCATGGGCAGGGACACCCTCCACTAGACCAGGTTGCCCAAAGCCCCATCCAACCTGGCCTTGGACTTTGACTGTTTGAAGCTGTAGCCGTCCATAGTTTTAGAGGCTGACCTTGAGAAAGAGGTGTGCACATTTGAAATAAGTTGATTGTAACAAAGCATTCCTAGTGTTATTTCCTAGCGGAATAATACATAAAAGTCCCAAAAACTGTGCCACGAGAGCTTTCCTCTAAAGCTTTACAAGCATATTTAGAAACGCATCTTACAGGATTAGGCAACACAACACGTATCTAGTGTCTGCAAAAGAGGTATTTCGTTCAGAAGGCCAGTTGCGTTGTTCTGAGGAACGGTTGTGTTTTGTTACCGTGCTAATTGCTAGCTGATGTATCAGACGAAGTAATGAATATTGTAACGCTTCTTGAAAAGTTGAAGCTCTTCGTCACAAGTCCAGGTCTTTCAAGAGAGCAACTCAGTTTGGTGGGCCCTGAAGCGAGCGCTGTACAGGGCAGTGACTTACAGCCTGCTAATAGTGATAAGAAAAAAGTACCTGTATCCGCTGACTTTTGGTATGAACTGAACCCGTGGGTAGAGCTCCAAGGGGAACTGGGCTTAATTCTCTCCTGATTTGTACCTGGGTTTATATCTTTGTAACAGCACAGACTCCCGTGAAGGTGCTTCTTGCTTGTATCAGTGTAAATATGATCAAGAAAGCTTTTCCCAGCAATCTGCAATGTAGCCTTGCGGAAGGCACTACTGCAATTTATATATTGATAAAAGGAAAATCATACATTGCACAGAGGCTTTGTGAGCTTTAATTCATGTTAGAATAGTTCTACATTAAATGATTGAATAGTCTTGATTAATTAACTCTAGATGTCAAGGACGTCAGACTTGGGTGGTTGAATCCAGCAGATATTTTAGGTGTGCCAGGCTTACAGCATTGCCTTCTTCTTAAAGCCCTTGTTTGCAAGGTGCCCCTGTATTGACATTAAATAATTGGCTCATTTGTGTGCAAATTTGTCACTTGAAACGGAAAATAGTTTTTATATAAAACCAAGGTAGGGTTTGGTCATTAAAATGTATACCTAAAGAAACAGTAAAAAAAAAAAAAAAAGTTTGTTTAAAGAGATGTTTGCTTACAGAAATACATCCTTGAAAGTTTGATTACGTGAAAAAACAATTTGAAAATGTTTTCCAGGTCACGGAAGGAGAACTGGGTACCTCCCTGCTGATAATATGAAATTAAAGCTTGTTGGTTTCTGTCCAGTGAAAAAACTTACTTTGTGGTGAAATTGTTAGAGAAAAATAGAATCTCTTAAAATTCTGTTTCATAGAGGTAGTTTACGTGAATGCTGTTCGTGTCTGGTTGGACCAGTTATGGGATGCTCCCAGGGAAACATGCAGCTGGGTGGGAGGGCTCAGCAGCCTGAAGCAGGGCATTGCCATTAGGTATCATCTTTTTAAGTTATTACTTCACATTGTTTCTATTGTTTTCTTTGATTTCTGACTTCAGAATCATTTAACTTTTCATTTTCATTGTGCCGCTTTATTTTCCTTCATTTTTAATCATTGCATTCCAAAACATTCTCGTTTTCAGAAGAACACCAGTTATGTGACGTAGGAGAGTTTCTGTGTCGTGATCGCGCGACTTGTGTCTCCCAGCACTGGCTGTGTGACGGAGAGCCTGATTGTCCTGATGACTCAGATGAGGCTTTAGACACATGTAAGTAAAGAAGGTGCCACTCTTGTTTTATCTTCCTTTTAACAGTAACAGTTATAGCTGCGCTAACTATACAATTTGAAAGGATGGATTCTAGGTTTTGTTGGGTTTTTTTTTAATCCTGAATCTCAAGGGGAGCAGGTTACATTCACTGTGTAGGTGAGAGACAAAAGAAATGGAAGAGATGGAAGGTGTTTTGTTCATGTGCCACTTTGTAATGAACGCTGTCGCCAGAGCATATGTTCCCTGTGCTCTCGCTGAGCTGCGGATGAGCTGGGGAGGGCAGAGGCAAAGTCAGAGGGAAAACGTGTTCCTCTGGAACGAGGGGGAGGTGGGGTGGGAATGAATCGTGCAAAATGTTTTTGGTAAAAGTATGAAAAGCATGCAGACATCAAAGGGAGGAAGGAAAGAAGATGTAAAAACTGTGAGGGGGGAAGAAGCAAAGAAAGGTAAATGAGGGAAAGCTTTAATAAAACATGTTTAATTATAATAAAATACCTTTTTTTTTTTAATGTGGCTAAGAGCTTCTGAAGACCAGAGTAGCAACCTTACAGACTTTTTTCTTACCAACCTTGTAGACTACTGATGAGGTGATGTTAAATCTTAATGTTCCCTTGTTTCCTGCGTTCTGAGGAAAATGAGGGAATTTCCTGATTTTTATCCCCAGGATAATCAATGTAAGAGAAGAACCATGTATTTTGTATCAAAGCAATCAGGAAGGCTAGAAAAGTGGTTTACTGCTAAAAGAAAGTATCAAACATCAGACAGTATTTAGGAGTCTTTAAAATGAAGGACAGAACTTCAAGGTGTCTGGAAACCATTTCTGTCTGGGCAAACATTGCACCGATGATTGCGACCTTCCTGCTCCAGCATTGGTTGTCCGGAACAGATAGGAAAATCGCCTCCGAGGCTGTGGTGAGGGTGCTCTGATTAACTGTCTTTGAAACACTTTGGGATTCTCAAAATACTGTAGTTGGAAGCATCAGGTACAGTTAGGATTTTGTCGCTGCACTGATGATTGAGTACTGTCTTCTCTAATACAACATTTTCAAGCACAGTGTTAATATCTGCAGATAAAAGTTTTTCTACTACCCGATGGATATTGTGGTAATTGCACAAAAACAATGGCACACACAGTTTTTAATTTGCCTCCTGATATTTAGCACCTAGTTTCCGATCCAGCAGCTTGCTAGATGCCTAGACATTTTCTTCTCAAGAACTTTGCACGTTTTTACAAGACCGTATGATCTGTGTTCAGTAATGCCATTCAGTGTCATGGTATATTAAAAACATAACCTTTGGTGGCTATGGATGGCTTGAAAAAAAGGGGATGGGGTGGGGAAGCAAGCCTACACTCTTCCTGACATCAAGCAGCCTGGTCCTCTTAGGAGCACCTTCCCCTCTGCCAGGTTTCTGTAAGATGCATTTCTTCAGCTGTCCTAAGTCCAAGGTGGAGGTTAGCATTGCTTTTCTGGTTGTAGAGCAGGCAGCTGTCTGAATCCTTCTGCATGTACAGCTTGTGTGGCCCTTTGCTGACGAGCTGCTGGTTCATGGGGTGCCTGGGCATCACCTGAGCGGATGGGCTGAGATGGCAATTACGTTGGGTCTGGTGCCCTGCCTCCCCCCTCCGGTTCAACTCAGACCGGGGCTCTGCGGGAAAACCAAGCGACGGTGCTGGGGGAAACCTTCCTGCATATTCGGTTGCAATTGTGTTTTGGTCTTGATGGTTCTGTATTTGCTTAGTCAGCATAATTTGCTGCCAAATGTATTTCTTGAATACGCGTATGTATTCCAGCTTCATCAGGCAAGTTGTTTCTCATTAGAGATGAATAAAACGTTCCTGAATTTTTTTGCTGCTATTTTGCATCGCGGTATCTGTAAGGAGTTATTAACTACCTTGAAAATATTCTTATGAAATATTTGAGGACTCTGTGGTGTTAACGCCAGGGACACAAACACTTCCAGTTTTAGTGCACCAAGTCATGTGTCTGTTTATAGATGAAAGCAGCCTCTATTTGTCAGTGCTTTGCTGACTTACGTACGGTGAATTATTTGGTGTAGCCTGACAGATATTGCTAGTTGTTCCTATAGCCATAAACAAATGGAGTTTGATTGATTTTCTGTGGATTTGTGCCTAGTAAGAGGGTTTTCTGGGTTCTAATAATGTGCAAGCATTGATCAAAGCTTTTCGTGCAAGTGGAAGTTCTTAACTTCTCTCCCTTGAGGATTTCAAGGTGCCTAAAAGGAGAGAAATTCTCATGCTGCAGCTTTTTCCTATGGTGAGCATATGAATATTAGTCTCATCACTCAACTATCTATTTGCAGAAAACTTTTAGGAATTAAAGATCTTTGTGGCCTCTTTCGTGATGGCATTTTAACCAGGTTTTGCAATAGAACCTGATTAGGCTGTACAAACACATAGGGTATGACTGTATCAACTAATTTCCTCAGGAATCCACCTGAAATCGTACAATCTAGTCCCTTTATTAGCGTTAGTAAAGAGATCTAGGGTTGGACAGAACGGAGTAAAAGGTGGCGTTCGTAGTTACAGCTGAATTTAGTCTCTGCAGTGGCAAAGGTTGGGGCAGAGCTTTGTGCAGGCATAGCTTCATGGGCTTCCAGTGAGTGTGGTGGAGGTGTCCTGCCACTGCCTGTGCTCTTCTGATTCGAGAAACAGCTTTCATTACCAGTCTGTTGCCCTTCTACTTCCCGTTTTCTGCTAAATGGTCTCAGAAATAGCTTCGTCAAACCAAAACTGAATTCCTATGGCACCTATACCTGTGTTCTCTTCTGTTTCTTAAGAGCTGTAATTCATTCTGCTCTCAGCGGAGCTGCTGCTTTTTATAGTACCGAAGAACCTGGCTCAGTAATTCGTAATGAATAATTTAGTGAACAAATTTTGTTGCTTTTCTGTTAGTGAGTTGTTCATGAGAAAATTGATTTTAAAAGAATTATATTAATAAAACTCTTGACCAAGTAATTTCTACCCTTTCTTGTGTGTTAAATCTCTAGGTTGTTCATAAGGTTTTTGCAAATAGTCAGGATTCAAAAATCAATTTACTTAACCTAATCGGATGATGCTAGGTTCTTCAGTAGGCTAAATCAGCAAGCTCACTTGAAATCAATACAATTCTATCAGGTGTCCCAGAATCTGGCCAGACGTGTTTGACTTGTACAGATAGCTGTTGGTCTGGAGGTTGATGCAGATGTTTAGAGGACTTCCTTTCTGTAAAGAGGAAAAAAAAAAAACAAACCAAAAAGCTGTCTGTAAACTCATCTGCCAAACTGTTTTGGTGGGACAATTACAAAAGTTAAATATACTTCTGAAAAGCATAGAGCTTAAAAACCACAAATAGTTGACAACCTTGTCTAACAGCTAGTGTCTGTTCCCTGTTGCCTGCTTTAGGTGCTCAGTACTTTGGGACATCTGTTTAATACTGGTTTTATTGGGCTTTTTCAAGTTTTAGTTTGTTGGGTTTTTTTTTTCTAATTTTACCATTCTTGCCATCAGTATTGATCTTAAGCTGTAAGCATTTGCCTATCATCTCAGCAAAGTTTATAGGGGCTTAAGTAGGGAAGGTTGCTAATTGCCTCTCAAAGATCCAATTTAAAACACTGTCATTTTGACATTCTCAAATGACATTGTCATTTTGTATTGTGTTGCACAGTTGTACCTCTGAATAACATAGTCATCTCTAAATAAGCCATGCGGTGGCCCAAGGAGTATCAATGGCTTCTGAAATCTAGGCGTTTGATTTGATGTATGTTACCTGGTTTCCTCCTTAACCTCCTACTAAGAGGGCTGAGGTCTAAAAGGTATATTGGCGAATGACTCCATCCATTTAGTACTTCAGGATTTCTTTTGTATTTGCAGCTTCAGGATTTGTCTGGCTTGCATATTGTTTCCTAATCTCGGTTCACAAACCCCTCTCTGTCAGAATGCATTGTGCTGAGGGAAGGTGAAACAAAGGAGCAGGAAAAGAAATTGTTTATTTTCTGTAGCTTCTTTCTGGAACTGTACACATTGATTGTGTTTGGTTTTTGTAATGCTGGGTGCAGCAGCAGTGCCCGCAAGAGCTGGTTTATTGTCTCTCAGCCGTGGAGTAGAGGAAGATGCTATAACACCGCCTGATACTTGCCCTGTGAAGAGAGACTTGAGGTCTGGGCACAAGTATACCTTGAGCTCTTTTCATATCGTTCCGTGGCACGTTGCAGGCAGCAGTGCTTTGATACAGCACAGTTACCCATTAGAACCATCTGTGACCCTAAGTATTGCTTGAATATCATGAATATCTTAGAAGAGGGGGAAAAAACACAGTACAATATGAGATGTCCCACTACCTAGACATGAAAGTACTTCACACTCAGTTATGTCAGCAGCATCAAAATTCTGGAAACAATTCACTCTGCACTGCCAGGCGGCAATTCCATCTCTTGTATTGTCCACAACCGCACTTTATTTGTTGTCCTGGCACTCTTGTTCTTGTATTTGAGCTTTGTTAAATGGTATCTGCCTGGCTGTTTGAATACATACCACTCACACAATTTATTTGTAGCTGACTGGTCCGTGGTTGAAAGAACCCCAGTTTCCATTAACAAATCATCCAATTTGTATGGTCGCTGTCTCTAGGAGTTTGAGCAGATGTAGCCTTATAACATGTTGAAATTATCTCAGATAATAATCTTTCTCTAGGACTTTGAGGGAATGTCATCTTCGATCATCATGATTAAACTGAAGTTGGAGGAGCAAAAGGAAGGCAGCGACCAGAAATATCACGTTTAAAAACTTGAGTCTCACTTTGTGTGCTAAAACAGCTTCTTTCATTCTCTGGATGCTAATTATGTGAGACTAGTTTCACAGGCTTAAAAATTGTTAATTGGGTACCTCAGTTGTAGTTCTTTTACCAGCAAAGGGTAAGATAATTGGATGCCATGTTGCTCCTGTGGTATGAAACAATAAAGATAAAATTTCCTAAAGCTCCTAATTCTTTAATGAGTAGATCCATTGAAATTCAATAGAAGCCAGGTTCCCAAACCACTCTTTGGAAAATCCCAGATCAATAGATAATGGCATACATTGACAGTGAGCTGCCACGATGCTGTTGAAGGAAGAAAGCTCTGGACATGAGGGGGAAAAAAAGTGGCCTTATGTTTTCACTCTGTAATTTTGCTGGATGCAGTTATTATTGAACAAGGAACCTGTGACATAAAATAGCTGCTTACACCTATTCTTCAGGCAGATACTTAACTGTGTCACCGGTCGTTTTAATTTAAACTGCTTTCCATGAGCTGATGAATGTGTGCTCGCTTTCTCTCTCTGAATCGGGATCTTTCATATCAATCGTGTTAAACTTAACTTCTAAAGCTCTTGCAGCAAATGAACCACAACAAAATGACAAACGTCAACAAATTTTATGAAACTGCTGCTAGTTTACATAAAATGAAGTTAAATGCTTAATGCAGCAATACAATATTGCCACACTTTTACGTTAGCTGGTGAAAAGAAGTGCTTTTGACAGAACAAGATGGATGTTTTGAAGTAGGATTAACTTTCCCTAGACCATTTTTACAGTCCTGAAAGAAAACACACTTCCCATTGAGGTTCTCCTCGCAGTTTACCCTGGTAAAGCTACTGTGGTTGTAACCACTGGTAAAGAAAAGATGTATAAAGATGTTTGTATGATGGTTGGTGGTTTTGCCATCCTATTTTCTGGCATAAAGCCTCTCAGGTCTGCTGTGCTTGACCCCATTCAGATAGTTTGCCACTGTCTGTCCCCTTTCCCCGTGATGAACATCTGTGTGACTGCTACCTAGGCTTCAGCTTCTAACCTTGGCTTTCTCCTTACTCCATCGCTGGGGAAAACAGCCGTGCTCGGCCCCTCCAGGAAAGGTCACTTTGCTGGTGTGATGGGATTGCTGATGTTCTGGTAGTTAATGGAATATTAGAGCAAACAGTCTGGAAAGGATGAATGTTGATGGTGCTCATACCCTCTAAGCCTTTCAGAAAGGTTATTGAGAAGCACCCCGTTGAGACACATCCTGCACTGCAGTTGATCTGGAACTCTGGTTGTTCTGTGGTGGTGCTGGTGAAGCCCAGTTGTCTTCCTGAGGGCTTCATACCTTGGGGATGTTCCT